>JAUESF010000001.1:10398898-10418466 GCA_032274765.1 Malacoctenus tetranemus | reverse complement strand
AGATACAAGTACCCCTGTTATAAACACATTCAATTCAGTTTCAATTACAATGTTTACGGCCACGCTAAATCTATATGTAGCATAAAGTGCAAATCAATCCGAGGGGCAACATGCAAACATGTTTCTGAACCAACATCAATCCTGCAGTTCTACAAACCGACATGTCGCCCACGCAGGTTTCAAACGATGTGAATAGGGGTTTGACCTCGGTCACTGGGCAACTATAGTTGTGAGAAAATAATTCAGCCCACCCTCATGAGTGCTCTTACTTTCATACAAGTGCTGCTGAATCAACTGCTGTACATTGAGTGCTTCATAAAGAACAGTAATGCAGCATTACTTTTTTAAAGGAGTCAGAATGGATTAAACCCAAACTATAATTTTAACTATTTGTTATTCTGAAAACTGCATTTAGAAATAGAAAAGCAGATACAATAACACTCTGGTAAATTGAAATATAATTAGGCAAGTAGACAATGCTTCATAATAATTTGATTAAAAAAAAAGGAAATCAAACAGAGAAAACGAGTGCTTTAAACTATGAGCATTCAACATGAAAAGTGAAATGAGAAGCTGGGTGGGTTTTTTAACACGAAGTGAAATGAGGAGAAAAAAGCCCCTGACTGGTCCACCTCTTGTTCAATAGAGGGATTAGGTTTCTTTCTCTTTACTCCCTCTTTCCAAAGAGATTCGGGGGAGGGAGCGAGAAGGAAACAGAAGGGAAAAAAGGCTTTAAGTAAAAAAATCAACAGAGAAAACCTGAGAGAAAGACAGACAGTGAGAGACGTGATTAGCAGCCACGTAATGCAAGCAATTATACAGCTGGCAGAGAGCAGATACATTGCAATTACTGCTGTCGAGCTGAAGGCAGAAAGAGAGCACAGTGGGAAGGAAAAAGGCTTTCTGCAATCAGTTCTGTATGTTCTTCTTGTGACTTCTTTCTTGCCTCAGAAATTCAAACTAGCAACTAGGCCCACATACAAAAAGTGGGAAATCTTTGGGCTGCTGTAGCAGAAAAAGTCATTCTCATCCCCCTCCTTTTTTGTTGATTGTGACTCCTTTTAGTATAAAGAACGGATTTATCTAAATATTATTTGAAAAAAATTACATCTTGAAAAAAGTGTTTCGAGCCTCCTTAATGCTAATTTGAATTCATATCAAAACCATGAAGGAGGCTTTAGAATGGGCAGTATCTTTGACTAGTCAGTTTGGCAAGTGGCTGTTTTTCCGTGTGTTCTCGCAAGTTTGTGTGCGTGCACATGTTTGGTTTTATGCTTCCGGCGGTTGTAGAAAATCCAGTTAGCCGACTCTGCAAAAACTCGTTCACTTTTTTCAAGTGCAGGAGAAGGAGGAGGAGGTGCAGCAGAGGGAGGGGAGGGATGGCGCGAATAAAGGAGAAAACTAGAGTGGAAAGGAGAAAGGAGAGGCGGTTTCCCGGTGGATTAGGGAGTCAAATGGATTGGAAGGGCTGTTTAGAGTGTGAGAACCTTCGATGAACACACACATACACACACTTCCTGAAACTGTCACCAGCTTTGTGTTGTGGTCAGATCAAGGTGACAGGCTGTTGGGTCTGAGCCTCCAGAGAAACGGACCCAGAACTGGCAGCAATTCTTTCTCACATACCTTTCACACCAACTTTTCCACCTTGAATGAATATATTACCCACTTTCATACGTCCTGACACTCTCATTTGCCTCCGCAGTATGTTTTCTCATTGACTGTATGATCCGTTCTTGCTTAATGTGGGCTGTAAAAAGTGCTTTTAGACTTCAGCTATGCAAGATAATTTTAAATCTAACTTTTAAAAGGACTAACTTGTTGATCCTTTAATGCACGGGTGAAAGCAATATTACTTTCATGTTTTTATGTCAAAAGCAAGAGATTTCTGAGAGGGGGAAAAAATCTGTCTTTTCAAAGCTAAACCTCCATAAAGTCCATCTGGACACATCATCCTCACTTGCTCTCCGTTTCTTTTCCTTCCTCTTGTGCCGTCTCCATCTGTCTGTCTCACACCATCACTCGCTCTCCAACCAGTCCTGGAGGCCCAGCAGGACAAATGCAGTCAGTCCACATTAGTTTTACCTTCATTAGTGAGCTACAAACAAAACATCCTGCATCATCCCCTCTGCAGCTGCAGCCATAGCAACAAAAACTTAATTTAAGTGTTTTTCTGTGTGTGGAAGGCGTTTTACTCCTCTCTGCCTGAGCCTTTTCCTGCCACTGGATCTTTCCATTTCTTCTGACACTCAAACTATTATCAACCTCCTTTAAAAGCTTTCAGGCATTAGAGCCAATTACATCCTCTCTCTGGCTCTCCCCACTGCTAGAAGTGCATTGTTGTTTTGCGGTTATGTAGCAACGATGAGAGCAAAGTTTTCTCACCGCTGCCCCTAAAAAAAAATCCAATTTTACTGCCTGGCATCTTGAACAACATTGTCGAGGTGTTTACTTCACAATACACAAATTGCAAATGTGTAGATAAGAACACACCAAAACGCGCGCACACACAGACACAGTCTTTGGCAACGTGCCTGCCTCCTCTCTTCTCTCCATGCTTGTGAGAGGGACAGGCGTTGGCCATGAATAGATGAACTGCGCACACTGCGATGCTCCCCTCCCTAATCTCTGAAAAGACAGTTAAAAAAGGGGCACCGTTCTCTCACACTCTCTCACTCTTTCATTCATTTGTTCGTTTATCCGTGTCCATCCATCGTTCAGTCGGGAGGAACAGATAAAGCCGTTAATGGCATTCCCCTTCACGTTCACTCCCTCCCCTCCTCTCCTCCCATATCCTTCCACCTGTATTCATCTCTTTTTTTTCCAGCCTCTCATTTACTCCGAGCGATTACGCTGACGCGAGCTTGTCTTCATACGGACTTCCTTTCTTCTTTTGATCATCAGTATTCATCGACTTCACCTTGTCTTTATCCTGTCGTTTCGTGTTTGAAAAAAAAAAAGAAAAAAAGCTGTTAACACCTCTGTGACAATCACAGGCCCTTCTTAGGTTCCACCTCCAACACATCATCTCTGCATTATCCTGGTCCCCTGGGCAAATTTTTGTGAACCAACTCCCAACCTATTTCCATCCAATGCACAGATAGCTTTATGGCACCTCCTTTAGTGCTTTCTCTTTAAAAACACATACATTATAAAGAAGGACCTTGTAAAGAACAAACAACATATTAATCTGCAGGCACCCCAAAAAGCTTTGTCCTGTAAAATATGTAGAAACCTCAACTTGTACAGAGCTCATTGCTGCCGATAGCTACATTTATATCAACATAAATCAGTCAGTTTTGTAAATTAACATGTGATGTCCTAATCAAAGACTTTTCAGATACTGGTGGTCATGTTAAATTACTTTCCAGCTTTCAAATTGCTGCTAGAATTTCAGATATGTTTAAAGCTGTAATTACATCTTAAGTGCGAACATTTGAAAGTTGGATGTACTGATCAGGAGCATGTGTGGTCAATCGGGATTTTATTGGAAGCTTTAAGGAATGAGTTCTACTCATAGAGAGGTACATTTCCAGAAATACACTCCAATCACAAAAAAACAAAGAAATGTGGGGGCTCCTGTGCAAAACAAGATCATCCAATTACTGTAGTGTCATTGTTTCCTGAACTCTTTATTTAATATGGCACTTGTATGACATTTTGCTGCACATATGTAAAAAAATAAAGATAAAAAATAAAAGTTATATTTGGCAGTTGCAACTTTATAAGCATATCCAAACTATCTAAATCTAACTGTAACTTCTCTTTCATAGCAGCTCGTTTTCTCAACATTAGGGCATCTTGGACAAATTACCACAAGCAAACAACACAGAGCCTGAACGTTCAAAGAAACGATGAAAATGAAAATGTTGTTGCTGTTTGTAACCATTTCAGTAATTCTAGAAAACAATACTCATCGGCCTGGTGTGACTTGTAGAATAGGTCACCAAACAAACTTCATTTGTGTTTGAGCAAGGAACAAGCCAATAAGAACACGTCACAACATATGAAGGAATAAAATCAATTACTCAGTGTAAACTCTAGGTCAGCAGTATTTGACTGAATCATGTGAAGTAAAAGGTCGGTCTTGTTTCCTCTGAGATGAAAACTGTCAATCATCCTCAAATCCCTCAGTCGTTCACTCAGGGAGTCATTCACGTCTGCTTTCCAAATGACAAGAACAAGGGCTAGAAATGCAGACTGGCTTTTCCTTTACATCTCATAATTACAGCGTCGCACGTTTCATTTATGTGGATGGAGAGTTTTAAAGCTGGAATGTTTTTTATGTTTGTTTTGCAGTTCTGTCCACATTTGACAGTAACTGTCACAGATTAGGGCACATTGAAGAGTCTCTCTGAAACAAACGACACTCCACAGGACCGAGTATGTTTTCAATCCGTGACTTAGCTGAAGTAACAATTCTATCTTCCCTCTCTCTCCATTTCATTTGCACTCCTTTCCTCCTCCTCCTCTTTTCCAGAACATGCACTCATCATCCAATTTCCTTCTCCTCCCCTCCCCTGCCAGCACGTCTCCCCCATTCCTCCCTTTCCTTCTCTGCCTATTTAACTACCATGGCAACAGGTGATGTGAAGACTCTCAGGACCATGTCTCATCGAGTATAAAGCAGACACACACACGTATTCACTCGCGCTCGCATTGTGGTTGGACCCCTTTAATGGCCGAGGCATCCAAAAAGTATAGCAAACATGCTCGCACAAAAAGTGACACAGAGAAAGTGTGAAAGTGAGGAGAAAAGAAAGTGAGAAGCATAGAAGAGCGGGTCGAATCAAATGATAGAGCTGTAGATGGAGCGCTGAGAGAGCGACAATGGAGCTGAATCAGATCACCCACACACATCCTCACGCCGTCCAAGCCAACTGTGCACATCCATCTGCTTCACACTTATCCTCAATGTATGATCTGCTACAGTTGGACCTAAAATAGTTCATAGAATCTGAAGCTTCAGGTTTTTGTAATATGAAGAGAATGTATGAAAAAAAGCATATATTTTTGTAGTCTGAATATTGTACTGCATACATTGGTAACTACAATCTTCTATTCTCCTTTCCAATGAGTTTCTCTTTTTTAATTTTGAAGTGAAAAAAAATAAATAAATCACCATCTGTATGTTGAAAGAGTGTCGGGTTTCCGACTTCCAGACTAAGTATAATTATACAGACAAGTGGAACACAATCTTAAGCAATACAGTATGTCCTAAAGTAATGTGTTGTTATGCATCATATATTTTTTTTAAATTTTAAATCACGACAAAGGAGACGTTATATCAAGGTACAGTTTTTTGTTGTTTTATCCATAAAACTCATGATTCAGTCATTAAAAAACAAATAAGAAACTCTCTCACAGTGGACGTGGCAACAGAAGAGGAGAAAGAACAACACTTCAGTAAAAGACAGAAAAAAGGTGGAGGAGACAAGTGAGAGAACCAGGAGGACGCTCAGGCTGGAGCAGAGCTGAACTACAACTGGAACAGAAACCACAGAGAGCAGAAAATAAAAGTGTTTTCTGCAGAAAATAAAAGTGTTCATTTATTTGTATGTGGATACGTTATCAAGAATGTGCAAAAGTAGTCAAATTAATTCTTTGTAGTCTATGTGCAGGGTGGTCGTTTCAAGGCAGCGTGACAGGAAACCTTATTTTCTAATTCAAACCCATCTGAATGTGTTTTGAACACAAGTCAGCTCCTCTCCGTTGGCAAATATTTGAGCTGTGGAAAAACCGACCTGCATTTATATGGGAGCTATTTTGAGAGAGTCAAGAGCTGCATGTGGTTGATAAGTGCACAATTAGTAGCAGTAGAGCTTTTAGAGCCGACGCTGGTCCTGACTTACAGTATGCTGGAAATGTTGGAGCTGCCTTGTGTTGAGTGGCTTTGCGTGACAAGGGGCTCAATGATTGTGCGGTGCGTGTGTGTATGTTTGTGTGTATGTTAGTGTGAATCTGGGCTTAGCACTGAGGGTTAAACATCTCTAACCAGTCACACACACATTTCCACACAGTTTCCCCAGCTGGGTCATGAGTTCAGATTAAAACTGTAAGACATGGATAACCTATATTTATGTGTTGTATCATGGCTGAACACTGTGTGTGTGCGTGTGTGTTGGGGGGTGGGGGGCACAGACTGAAGGGGGAAACTTACAGAATCAGACCTGTTCTGTCAAAGTGAGAGGCTGCATAGGAAGATGAAGAGCAGGTGGAAAACAATAGCACAGTTGGTACGAAAGAGGAGGACGAACTGACATTTGGAAGGATAACACCTACATACTAACATAAAGAGACTGCAGGAAACAACCTTCACTGGTTCACTATAATCTGATAGAGGTCATTCTAGACCGTGGAGAATTCTCACGATTTGACAGAATCATTTGGATTTAAAAACACACAAAAAAAAAAATCATCACTTCAACACACTGACCAGTTTTGTACAAGATCAATGGCTTCTGGGTATTTTCACACATTTCTTTTTGAATTGTGTTTGTTTATGTGAGGAGCAACTTTCTTAAATATTTCTTTCTGACTAATAGTTTCAATTCAAAGATGCCAGGTAACGTCTAAATCACCACAGATGAAACGACACAAATAGGCATTTTAAAACATTTTTAAAGAAGCTGTTAAAGGTGCCAAATATTTTCAGAATGGTGATCAATTAATTTAGGGGAATTTAATGCAACAAAGTGCACCTTCATACAAAATCCAATGTCACGATATTTACAGCAGGCTACAGAGCAATGTTGGAGCAAAGGAAAATCTCGCCAATCTCTCCACAAATCTCTCTTTACGAGGCATTGTGGAGCTGGATAAGCGGCATGGGCAGCTATGTAGATGGGAAAAGTCTGCCAAAAAACAGCACCAGGCAGCGCCTTTGTTCTGCTGCATAAATAAATGATTGCTTCATTTGGGCTTGCAGCTTCAATGGACTCGGTCAGAAGAAGCAGGGTAATCAAGAGTTCAATTGGAATAAACAGGAACTTTTAAACTGAATAAGGACCTGCCTGTCTCTGCTGAGTGAATGGGGCAATCAGCCTCTTCAGATGCCCTGAGCACCATGAACGAACGTGCACACGCACACACACACACACCATCATGTGGCCACAACCAAGCAATCTCACACTCACAAAGACACACCTCTATAAAACCTAATTCTCCTTTCTGCATTCACATGGACACAAAGAAAAAAACAACAGAACACACTTAAGCACAACAATCCTCCAACTCTCCACATTTGGCACACACACACACTTTTCTGTGGTGGGGACCTGGTGGCCCCTCAGTGGCCCTTTTCTCACAGAGCAGTTTTATTCTGAAGGACAGGAACCCATGGTGAGCGAAACACAAACAGCAGAGACAGTAGAGTCTAAAGACTTTACACAACCTGTCACTCTGTCAGCATTTGCATGGATTTAGTCTCTGACATTTTCTTTCTGCTCTCCTGCCCCACACATTTTTGCGTTTTCTTCATTCCTCTCTACCTCCTGCTCTTTCTGTGACCCCCACAGATTAATCCCGCTTGCTCTGAACTCGAAAAGACTAAAACCTTCACTCTTTCAACCACGGTCGAGTTCATTCGCTCACTCGCTCTACATGAAAAAAAAAAAAAAAACATACGTTTTCAAACGTTCATACTTTTCAGATACAAATAAGCAAATGGATAAAATTATTACTTTCATAAGCCTCTGTACAACTAGTAGTAATATTACATTTGCTCCCTCTCTGAAGTGGGTGGAGTTAGAAAACAAAGGTGGTCTTGTGGGGTAATGAAAGCTCTTAAGCGTGTTTTCACAGTGATTAAGTATGCAAAGACCTGCCTGTCAGTTCATTATATTCCATTATTCTTTTGTATTGTGAACCATGCGTTGGAGGGTGCTTCAGGCCACATGACTGCAGCGATGCACCACAAAAAAAAAAGAACCAAGCCAAGACAGGAAAATAATTCAAATCTAAAACGACTCATGGTAATTTTATTGTAGGTGTCTCCTGTGCCAGCACCAAAGTGACACATGCATTAGAAAAAATAAAAAGGTAATGTAATTGCCCCACATTAAAATGACAGATTGACTGCTGGAGATTTAAATAAAGCCCTTTGAAGAGAAATCCACAAACTGAAACTGATTACTTGGAACCAAATTTCTTGTGATGTTTTGTGACACGTCCACCTCCAAAAAGACTAACGTTTCTGAAACTAATTTTTATTTAAAAATTAAAGGAATGAATTGTGCCAGTGCTTCTCTGAGATCTTGATTCACTAGAGTTGTCGGGAACTCAAACATCTCATGGTAAAAAATGGCACAACCTCTTACTACTGAGCTTGCTGTCATTCTCAATGCTGCACAAGCAAAAAAATGAACACTTGTTGTTTTTCTTTACTAACACACTTAAACAGCAGTGGTGCAGAGATGCAATTACAGATCATCTACACATTTGGTTTTGTTGTGTCCACATTAGTGCAGTATATTTCAGGGCCCCAAATTTCTCCCAAACTCTGATTTGTAGCTGCCATGTAAAGCCAGTGACTGACAGCTGTCCGTTTGCTTCGTAAACTTTGCGCGCTATTGTATCCCAGATAAGCCTTTCTCTAAACCTGACTGCTGGGCCGGGCCTCTTTGACGTCTCTCACTCCAGGAGATCGTGCCGCCATTCAAACCGACTCAATGAAGTCGGCCCAGAAAAGCTTTCTGCTCCGTTTGTCTTTATTTTCTAAACCAGCACAATCGATGAAAAAGCTGAATCAACATCTTGTGCATGACAATTTTTCAGTTAAAACAAAACACAATTATAAATGAACTTCTTGACTTATCTCCACTTCACCTTGTTTCAGTCAGGAGAGACACTTTGGGTGACGAAGACAATTAAGGAGAAAAAGCTCTTTTTCCTCCAAACAAATGTGCTCAAATTCAGAAAGTCTAACATCAGTGGATGAACTCAAGAGGAAACTCTGTTCGAGCAGACATCTGAGCTCCAGAGGCCTCGGGCACGGCAAGTCTCACGTTGTGCATGCCTTTTTATTTATTTAATTGCCCAACAAGAGACAAAATTGGGCATGATGAACTAAATCTTCTCTTGCATTTAGTTTGAGGGCAGGGTGCAACCAAACAACCATCTGGGCCAACTTTCTTTTCAACTGCACATAATCTTCTGCACACGATATCTGAACTCCATTAGGTTGTTAAATGTTAAACTGTTTTCTTCTGAACATGCTGACATGGAGGTTCATACAAGCCAACCAGGGTACGTCATTCAGACGTAAACTTGAGCATGTAATTACAGGAGAAAAACTACTTATGAAAAGAACCCGACATCATTTCCAAGCCCTGTGATCAATTCGTGTTTCTTAATGTAGATACAAACCCCCATGATGTCATGTCTACTCCTTTGTGTCTCTTGTGCATAGACCTTCAAGTAATACCATGACCTGCAGTACGTCTTCTGGGACGCACATCCTGCTGCGACAGATGGACACTACAGACCAAATTCCTTGGTGACAATACAGACAGAGAAGCCTGCCTCACACACAAAAGCATTCCTCTAAAACATTTTAATCATTACACAATTTTCCCAGTTTAAATTCATTTCCCTGCTCAGGTTTCAGTCCTTGTCACCCTCTCCGCTCAGGTTTAATTGACCATTGTGGCAGATGGGCTGGTCGATGGTGTGTGGGAATCAATGTCATCATTGTGGAGCTGAGAGGGAGATTAGCAGCTAGTTAGCACAAGTGAGAGATGACAGCTGGCGCTGTCAACCACCCTGTCACTCAAACAAGCACACACACAGGAAGTACTAGAGTACAGTTCATCTTTAGCCAGGCTCAGCATTTACACATATGGCTCAGTGCCTGCAGCTTGCTGCTAGAACACAGCACACATGTGGCATACACAGAAAGGGGAAGATAGACCAAATACATAATCAGCAAAGACTCACCCAGGGCTAAACAACACATGGTCTCAAACAAGCAGGGATTATTCTGTTTGAGTGAATGTATAGCTTAGGTGTGTTTAAAAGTAACAACACATGAGAGCCGTGTCCCTCCAGAATGATCAGTCACTGTGTGGGAAAGTTGATATGTGAAAGCTTTGCCACTGAAGCAGAGCAAACATTCATCAAGTCTCTGACCCAAAAAAGTGACGACAACAGCTGCTGACAATGGCTCCATTTTCATCAAAGAATCCGGGGAGCTTCACAATGATTTAGCTGCAGATTTCACTTCTAATGAAATCTGCAGGAAATTTGTTTTCAGATATACACAAACTGCCTGATGTTTTGAAAAGATTATAGCTGGGTCAGTTTGTCAAAAATCAAAATTCAGAGTTGCATGAAAACGCAGATTTTGTTTGACAAAAACAAATTGACTTGAGCAGGGCCGAGTGTCACCGCTAAAAACATGATTCTATTTTTTTATTGAGCTGTAACCACAGTGTCACTCACCACACATGACAACAGACAAGTGAGAGCACTGATTTTGGTGTCAACATGATTTTTTTTTTTTTGTGCCACGCATTGTTTTTTCTTCACTTCCTTTAACATGTGAACGCCCAATAATTAAATGAACAACTCTGCGGAGACAATGCTGAACTTGTTTTTTATAGGAAAATCTTTGTTGAGCACAAACATCTACATGTTTATCCAGCTGCACTTCTGCACAGCTGTGTCAGAGCAAAGCTTGGACTCTGAAGGCTTCACTGATTATTGCCAATACACAGACTGTAATCATTTCACTAGCATACTTTTGTGCTTCCAGAAAGAAAAAAGGGACAATCAGAAAAATTATTTTTTTTATATTGCATAGTAATTAATGCACAATATTTGTTATTTGCTGATGGCAATACTTGGTTGATTGTATTTTAAAGACAGAAACAGCTGGAACATGACTGAATGTTCCAACTGTTTCTGTCTTTAAAAACGCAGAAGCAAACTAAAATAATCAAAAGTAGTTAGCAGCACAAAACAAAATGACGCTAAAAGTTAGCACCATCAAAATAGCCCTAAGATAAAAACTATTTTGTTGTGTTTTCCAACACATGAGTGCAGTTCACAGCTCCACCTGGAGACATGAACGGCACTTGACCTCACGCACAGACAGGTTTGTGCCTGTGAATCAGCACCACACAATCGCTGTGTGGTAGAAGTAATATTTCTTTTCCTTGAGGGTGCCCATCAGGACGACCATTGTTGGCCAAAGCTGACTCGTGCAGGATATCCAACATGGCTCTTGTTGCTACTCAGCCATCTTCAGAAAGCCGTCTCTTCCATGACTGGAGGGACCGAGGGTGTCAGTTACTTGGCTCCTTCTCCATCTGGGTCAAATCAAGTTCAACAACAGCCGCGTCCTACCATCCTTGACACAGCGTGTTTTGACATGACACTGGGGAATTGACTTGATTTGAACATTTGCATGGGTCTTAATGTGCTGAGTGAATCCTGTGACTATAAGAGTGTTAGTCTCCATTCAAAACATGCCGAGTAAATTCAAAGTGCATGTCTGTCAATCCAAAATAAAGCTGTTTTTCTTAATCCCTCTTTTTTCCAAAGGGAAAAACAAGCATCTGACAGCAGTGATCCTGACAGCCTTCTGCACTGCGCAGTTTGACATGAAAAAAATGTTAGAAATCCCTTTCACTGCTTAAATATTCTGAGAGCAGAACGGAGACACTGTGCTTGATCTTTTGGCTGACATTCATCTGGGTTCAACATGGGAAAACAGCAACTAAACAAGAACCAAAAATATATATATTAAAAAAAAGTCCCCAAAGATTAAGCACGCAGAGTACAGCCAACACTGACCCTGTCCAAATTCATCTGCTTTTCAACATGGGTAATTTAATATGCCAACTTGGACAGCTGGAGCAGATTTAATCCAACTGACTGTATTTGTTGCTCTTCTGTGTTCTTGAAACTATAAACCACAGTAGAACAGTAGTCAAAACATGGGCAATGCTACACTAAACAACATGAGGACTGGGACTTGAAGCAACAGTGAAGATAAAGGCAGAAAAAAAAGAAAAAAGTAGACATAAAGATTCAAAGGACTCAAGCTTCACCCTGAGGCAGACATGCATTTATATACGAGAACTTTGTTTTTGTGTTTATGATTGACATTAATCTCTTTATGTGTTCAGACATTATGAGGTAGTTATTATGAATAACACACCTAAACATCCCAATACAGTGTGAAACATTTCCTCTGGGTCTCACAAATACTTGCTGCAAACAGGTAATTACAGTCTAGTTATTGAGCAACACCTAACTGCACCCTTTCTCATTCACTGGGGAGCAACAAAGGAGTGGTAACATAATATAGATGGATTGCGTGTGTCTGGTGCTGCCCTCAGACGGTGCGTAACTCAGCCTGAAACCTGTGCTCTCACCCCAAGACACAGTTTTCTAAAAATGTCAATCACACAAGTGCCTCTTTAACTATGTCGGCTTCTGTCAGCTCAGAGCAGGTCAGGAGTGTCTGGGTGGGCACACGCTCATGTGCGTCTGCACGGAACAGTAACATGCAGTGAGAGGATGGACCTGAAAGATGATGAAGGCAGATCAGCTATCATCCTACTCCAACCGATCCCCTGCTACAGATCACTCCATGATATTCCACACCAGTGGCTGCATGCATCTTAGAGCTTCAAAGTAACACTTCGAAACATTATTGTTTTTCCTTCCCGTGGAAAAAATTGAACAAAAAATTCAGTAAAATACATGTTTTACTATCTGGTGATATACAAGAACAGGTCTTGCTGCTGAGAAGATTTTTGTAGCTCTATATTCATAAATTCCAGACTATGATTTTGTAATACTTGTTTATGGACAAACCTTTGATTTACCTGGGAGCATCTCGGGGGTTCCCAGGAAAGTGTAGAGGACATTATTGCGTAGGACTAACATGCTTTGCTTCCTGCTGTCCAACTGCAGGCAGCAGAACAGTTTCACGGATTTTTTTGGTCAAAAGTGGGTAAAATAAGCAAGAGTGACGCTGTTTGAATCACAAAAAAAACATTTTTGATGCAGTTTCCATTTGTGATCCAAGTGTATCTGAGCTAGATTGAAACTATTTCTGAACCAGTCTGTTCACACTATCCGAAGGACCCCTTTGTCCCTAGCAGGTGCATGACACCACAATGTGAAGGTCTACAGCCTGCCGCTTTGTAGTCCTTTAACCATTTCTGCACCTTGTCACTCAGACACCCATCTAAAAAATTTAAAGTTCCTTTTAAATGCCTTCAAAACACATCGTACCACAATGTACAAACGTTGGAAACAACATCCAGTTTGGCCTCTCTCTCATTCACAGCTATCCGATTTCCACAGGGGCTGTGTCACACTCGCACACAATGCATGCTGAGGCTGAATGGCATACACAAACAACCTACCTCCATGGCCAGTGCAGCTGTTTGTTGGTCGTAGTGATTGAGCAGATTGGGCATAAAGGTGGTGTTGTAAGGCAGATCCTGGCACATTCTCAGTCTGATAGGCTCACAGCTGAATTCGCTGTGGCTCTCAATGAACTCCATGTGAATGGACAGAGTAGGTGCAGCCAGGAAAAACACGAGTAGAAAAAGAGGCTTGAAAAAATAAGCAGGAACTATTTGACTGCAGTTGCACGTTGCTGTTTTTGCATGCCTGTCTGCGATACATCGTCCTCCAACAGGTGCTTGCATCTCAGTGCGAGACATTTCTCCGGTGTTGCGTCCCGATGACAATATCATCACCTCGGCAGCTTACACATCGCCATAATTTGAAGCAACAGAGTCAATATTTACTCTCAGCAGTGGAGGTAAAAAATAAACACCAAGGCAATAAAGAGAAATCCATGCACCTTGGACAGCAAGTGAGGAGTCCCAGCTTATTGAACAGCTTTGAATGGGGCGGTCTTTGTGTCAGTCTTCCCACCCACCAACATAAGGATATTGCGTTTCTTGCAGCGTTGAATGCAGACTCTGCACCGTTTCTCATTCAAACATGAGAAGGTTGCTGGTGCTCCCCTTGTCAGACAAAGCTTCCACTTGCTCCACTGTCAAACTGGGAGCATGTCTTTTAAAAAAATGGTCCACCATCAGCCATCTGTTGATCCTCTCCTCTGGCGTCCCTCTTTGTCTGTCTCCGGAGTATGTTTCAAAGAACTGCAGTGTCCGTAGGAAGTGTCCTTGTCCTGGCGTTGAGCAGGGTATAAAATCGTGCCTCTCATATGAAAGTGACCCACTGGACTGGATTCATTGAGCAGGTCCTGCAGGTTTGAGACACAAAGAAAAAGGCTCAGCGATCACATCAGTCACAGTGGTTTTTGCTCAAAGTTTCTAACATTGGGGATCAGCCACACCCTTTTTGATACAGTAAGGATACAGTAAGGATTAAAATATGACCATGAAACGCACACCCGTCTGACAGGTGAGAGGTGGATTTTTCCTGCGTGTTAGCTTACTTTAGAAAATTGGTCCTGGCTTGTGTCAGTGTCAAATGATCCTCATCAGTGGCTGAGCTCATGTTGCAGAGTGCTGAGGGAGCATTCAAAGCGCAGCGCGGCTGCTTACAGTGACTGTGAGCCTCTAATGTGAGCGCTCCACCTGCGGACGGACCGCACACCCCTCCGCTCTCATGTTTGTGTGAGGTTGACCGGGCAACAGTAGCGCTCCCCTGCAATGTTTCACACATCTGCTGTTTCGCCGCCTTTTTACGAGCGACCGCACTGTAAACTTTAAAAACAAACGCTGGAGAAAAACGGACACGTTTGGAAATGCTGAAGGAAGGCGCGTCCAACGGTCAAGTTTTCATTAACACACGCGACAAAACCGCTCACGCTCGACCGTTAGATGCGTAGTCACCCTTCACGTAACCGTCGATAGCTAGCTAGCATTAGCGCAATTAACCGGGTAACTAATTAAAGTGAACACCTGTGTACAGTCCGACCGTGCGGGCGCAGCTCTCACCGTTAGCTGCCGTCGGCTCGACCCGGGAGGAGGACGGAGCTCGTCCCGGAAAGCGCAAACCTTTGTACGGCCAGACGCCAACACTGCATCTCCTCACTATTGAAGCGATAACCGCATGCGGTGACACGCAGGATCCATCTCTATCAATCCGTGTTTGTCACCGCAGTGTCTCGGCAGCCCCGCGGCAGCTGCAGCACAGCAGCGCGCCGTCCGTGCACGATTTCTCCGAAGCGTTGAACTGCGCCCGCCCTGCCCACTGTGCGGAATCAAACCAGCCACACCACGACCCTCCGAGACCACAGGAATACACATTATACCTCGTGCGTGGAAGCCACGGAGCGTCTCGGGTGGTCCTCCGTCCACTGCAGCACTTCGTTGTTCCACTGTTTGCAGCTGGCTGCCTGCAGCGTGCAGCCCACTCATCGGGACCGCGGATTCGCCGTGACCGCGCACAGACGAGAAATTGGCCCCGGCGGACGCAGCGCCGCGGCTCACGAGAGGTCACAGGTGATGGTGTGCATGGAAATAAATTGTAGTCTGATATGAATTAGCGAAGAGTCCACCGCATGTTGTTGCGTTTGAGAAAATGAGAAGAAATAACTCTGTGGAATATTCTCTGAAAGACGCCAAAGGGACTGGAAGCAAGAGCCAACTTGTCATGAAAACCAGCTGTGGGGAGCGATCACACACACCACAGCACCACACAAAAACTCTCAAGATTTCAGAAATTTACCACGTGTTGTAGTTTGTCCTATTGGGGTAATGCACATGTAATACAAACCACAACAGAACATAACACCTAAATGGCCATAAAGAAAAACAATTTAAAATCATACAAGTTGACACAAAAATACAGATAATTTTGTAAAAAATACACAAAATGATAGAAACATTTCAACAAAGGCTACAAAACACCAGGTGAGTGCAAAACCATGTAAACAAATATACTGAAAATGACAGAAAAGCATTGTGAATTCATAATAAATCACCCCAACAAAAGCGTCACAAAATAGCTTTAAAGATTTCGTTATCCAGACAGAAAGGAACAAAAAGACAAAGGTTGAAGAATTTCTGGGCCCAGGAGCACGTCCTCTCATACAATCTCTTCATTATTACCCTTGACCTTATCTTTGTCTTGAGACTTCCAATAGAAATGTAATGGTTCTCCAGTGTGACACATCAGTTGTGATTGTATCAGCCCCCACAATGTCAATATTTATCCCTTCCAGCCTCAGGATTAGTCGTGTGTGCGATGATTCCCTTCAGCACGATTGAGCACGACACTAGATTAACCGTTTCATGGCTGATCTGATGTGATCCTTGCTGCTGTCGTTGAGCTGTGGGGGGTCTGCGGCAGCTGAGGCTGCACTGGCCCACATAGCGATTTAACCTCCTCATGTGACCCCACTTAACATTCACCCTCAGCACTGTACAAGCACAAACACATTCAGTCCAAGCAGAGCTTGATGTCCAGATTAGTCTTTATTTATGCAATATGGAGTACATTTCCTCAACATCCTCTTAATATCTCCATGGCACTGCATTTTAGCAACTTGAAATCAGTGATGACTGTAAGGCCGTCTCTGACTTTCAACTCAAGACTCCCATTATTTTGGTACTTGGTACACATGTGAGTACAAATGAGAAATGTAGTTAGTAAAACACTTTTTAAATTAAAAATTAAAATATCAAAACATAAAAAAAAGCAAACGTACAAAACTATTGCATCATTAGTGACGTGGTTAATAGCAAATGGATTTGCCAGTGCCCTGAGTAACGTTTCAAAAAGAGCATTTCACACATCCTTCTGTGTTTACCATTTCCAGGGAGCTGAATATTTATAGCGATAGGTAGCAAAATGCGATGTATCTGGCCTGACTAGCAGGCGAGCACATCCTGCTAGCGTTGTCTTCTGGAGGATACCATTCTTGAATCCACACAAACACTAATGAGTCTGGTCTGTTGAACACATCTTCGAAACGATTCATTTCCCATGAATTTCAACAAATGACAGAACAAATAATTAAAAAAAAGGTAAAATCGTAATTCGCACCATCTAAACAATACCAAGCATCATGGTGTACTTTCTTCAGAACCGAAAGCTTCTTCATACAGAAAGACTTGTCTGGCATGGCATATTTGGCACAAGCAAACTCAAACATTCAATGAAAGATACAGATAAGACTGAAAAAGAAAATCCTTCATATCCTACTTTCACACACAGAGGGACCGGCAGTGTGAAACTCACTGACAGAAACAGAAACAAGCTTTCTGATGCGCTGCTACAAATTAATTTATGATTGATGGGATTCATTAGGTGCTAATGCACCGCTGTATGCTGCTCACAGCTTGATCGTCCTGTGACAGTATCATATCGCAAAGCCAGAATAGGCCTATCATACCGACTCTTCTCCTGCAGTGACAGAATACAGCAGAATCATTGAACGAGTTGACGAAGACACTCCATTACCAACGGCAGATCTAATCCAGAAGCCTGGAAAGAAGCGCAGTCATGTTTTGTGCACACAAATCATTGCCTGTTGCACTTATTTTACTTTACGCCTCAGGATTGGAGTGTTGTACGATCAGGCGCTGACTGTGGGGAGAACACGCAGCCTCTTCTTCCAACTAGAGGAGAAAGGAATTGAAAACACAGAACAATGAGACCAGTTTGAAACGTCTTTGAAATAACAATGACGCAGTGAAAGATGCTTTTTGTCAGCTGCTTTGATTTAGGAGATGACAAACTGGGAGACGATGAGTGTGAATAAGCACTCAGGCCGAGAACGCGTGTGCTTGTGTTTGAGACAGACGTGCACCAGAGTTTCAGCCCTGAAGCACATCCGCCTGCCCCACACACCTGCTCTTTGATGTAGCTGCTCCCACAGGGTGTCAGCCCTCTGAGAGCCAGGCCGACCACGAAGCACCACACCGACAGTCCAGCTTCCACGGCAGAGAACACGGCACAGGGGAACCACAGAGCCAGGGTGGTGTCCTGGAAGACAGCGGCACAGTGTGAAACCTGGTGCCTCTGTGAGGCTGAACCTTTGACTCGCAAGACAGCAGAGAAAGAGGAAACACGGCAGAGGGACGAGGAAGCTGAGCGAGATAGTAAAGATTAGACTCACATAGATTCGCGTTGTATCAAATGGACACCGGGCACTGATTGGTGACCGGGCATTGATGGGCACCTCTGTGTCGTTGCATCCCACCATCAAGCCCTGTCCGTTATTGGCCACAGTGATGCTGATGGCCAGCAGGAGCCCTGTGCAGCAGGCGGCTGACAGCAAGGCGTTGAGGAATGATGCAATCAGCAGGCCGATATGCTGGTCACACGCAGAAAACATTGCATGCATTTCAAATGACACAGAGAAGAAGATTTATATTAACTCATGAATAATACAGAACGGACGGCTAAAGCCATATGACATTTTTACCAGTTTGCACACACGGAGATTCCTCGACACGATGATGGCAATAATCCCAGTGGCAATGCTCTGCAAGATTGAAAGAATAAAATCCTTCCCTCAGCTTGGCACAAAATGAGGTTTATTAATTTAGATTTCACAGGAAGTAATCCTTGCCCCAAGGACATGAGACTCCATACTCAAGTCGCAAAGCAGATTCCAGGAAATAAAAATGATAAAATCAAATAAAACAAAAGCATTCTATAAAATGTATTGGGCAAACAATGGAGCTTAGATGTACAGTATGTCATTTGTATTGTCTGTTTTACTTGGGCACTCTCAAACTGGGAGGCACTTCAAAGAGAAGAAAGTGAACACTGTTTCATGACCAACAAGTTGGCGGTTCGCATGCTGCCTCATGGCGTTGAAGGTTGCCCTGGAGGGACCAGTAAGTGGTTTGAAGAACCAGCTCCCTTCTGAAAGGCAAGTCCAGTCTTGATTGCCAAGAAAGATACACAACATTATTCCTGAGACAAATCAGCTGAGATACAGTACGCTGTGGCTGCTCTGATTGAATCACTGAGGCGAAGGCCATTTTCACCCTACAGATCCACTGAAAACTTAGAGAGCTTGGTCTCTGAACACACTTCCAATTCGAAGTCTCTTGGTGCACCGTTTGTCCCTGTTTATTCGTCTCATTAAAGTAAGAAAACATGAACTCACCAGCAGACCGGAGGTGACCGAGATAATGTTGGCCACAGTGTATTCAGTAGAAATATGCTGACTGGGTTTGGAGATGTGGCGAAGAACGTTGCCATGAACAATGGCTCCCAGGATGAAGTTGATATGGCCAATCAATATGAGAGTTAATCCCTTTTTCATCAGCCGCCCCGGCCCTTTGTCCTTATCTGGAGAAAAAGAGAACATGATGGGGTCACAGGCTTGAAAATGCCCAACAGGAAAGTTTTGTTGTTGGTTGAGCAGAAAGGGTCATTCTTGGATGCTTTGTCATGAAAGTGGTGGAAGTACTTGGAGAGCAAGTTTCCAAGCAGCTATATGCGCTCATCATCCTCTGTGGAAAGAGTGTTTCCCCTCAAGAGTTGTAATGCAATGTTGTGATTTAGTAAGGTAATAAAACTGAACAAACACACTTATGAACCAACAGTAGCTATTATCTACAATTGCAGGTTACAGTAGGCAATATATTATGTGGACTGTACAACAT
>JAUESF010000001.1:10306888-10317500 GCA_032274765.1 Malacoctenus tetranemus | reverse complement strand
TATATGCACCAAATCACTTTTTGCCGTAGATAGAAAATGTGCAAATCAGGATGTCTGAACTTTTTTTTTGTTTTTTACAGTTACAGCCTCTAAGAGAATACTTGGAACGCCAAAGTTTCTCTTTCACCCGAGTACACGCTGAGAGAAAAATACCGTATTTCACATCTCTGATATGAGAGTTTAGAGCTTTCCCACCGTCTTTCCCTGAAGTCCCTCAGACTGCCGCTTAGAAAGGCTGTGGGCTCCTCCTGTGCTCACTGAGTTCCTCAAACATTGCAATGAAGCTAAGCACTGTTTTCAGCCCACCCTCACCAACATACAGAGCAGCAACCTTCAGAATAAAAGCACATAACAGTTTCCAGCTCTGCTTTGACTCTTGAATGTGTTTTTGTTTTGTTTTGTTTGAGATGTGCACGTTTATTTTGACGACGGCGATTTAGGAACTGAGGAGTTCAAAAGTGAACATGCTGGAGCTTCTTCAGTTTGTGGTACGAAATGACTCAATATCTGCAACAAGAGAAAAGTTCGTACGGACTCAGAAGCAGAGCCACTCGTGAAAAAGCCCACCTGTACAGTGAGACCAGGGGTGGGTCGGTCCGCACACACGTGCCGTTGGGGATCATATCCAATCCCATTACAGCATTCCTCTTGTTGGTGAATGACCTTTGACCCACAGCACTGCAGCGTCACCGTGGCATTGCCAGCAGGGTGCATTGTGGGATATCCGTCATTGCCCTCACAGCACAGAGTGGTTGAAGAGTTGATGTAATCCAGACCACAGCAGACGAAACCTGAAAACAACAAAAGTATTAAAACTTTGTTTAATGCGCATTTACTTTTTTGTTTTTGCGTCAGCAGGAAAAACTGATTTCAATTGAGATTTCACATTTAAGAATAAAACGCCGACATTTTTATCTTTTTTTCTTAAAAAAATAAAAAAGTTTAGGTTTCATCAAATGTCAAAACGTGCACTCTGAACTTAGACTTTACTGACAACATGGTTTCAGGCAAATTCACAGATCAATCTCTCACCCTCTCAAATAGAATATTTTTATCTCTCTATTTTTCATTATTTATACTTTCACTAAAACAACTTCAACAGTGTCTGAGTTCCATTTATGTGCCTCCATTACAAACAATGTGACCGTTTTCCTCTTTTCTATCTTTTCTGTTTCCTTCCTCCTCTGACATCTCCTCGTCTTCTTTTGTCTCCCTTCTTGTGCTTTAAAATCTAAAACCTTTCTTTCTTCCCCAATCGATTCTTTGCAGCTCACAATTCATGCCTTCCTTCTCCCCACATTAGAGAAATATTCAGGTAATGTCGTGCTTCCCAAACTCCCATTTCCTCCTTCCTCTGGTCCATATTTTTCGATCTGCACAGAGTTTTTAAGCTCCCATGAATATTATTGTGCATCTTTTCTTATCAACTCCTATATACATCCACACATCCTCTCCTCCTCCTCCTCCTCTGCACCCCCCTCCCTTCCTCTCCTGTATTCATCTCTTTGCAGTAATATTCAGGCTATGGAAGAGGAGTGTGTTTTTCCGAGAGCTGCCATTTCTGACAGTGATAGGTGATGTCTGTCTGCCACCACTTCACCTTCAGCAGCAAGGTGACATTTAAAAATACATGCTATCACTCCATTTGCCTGTAAATGTTTTGCAGCGGAATATCAAATATCGAGTATGTTTCCTCACATTCTTCAGCGCTTCACATTTCAAATTCAAATAACTTGAGCTGCTTCCAATGATTGACAAATTAAAAGTGCTGTGGTGCCTGCAGATTTGAAGAAGTCCTGATGTTTGGTCGGGAAGAACCTACAGAGACGCTTCACTTTTGTGCTGCTGTTGAATAAGTAATGCTACAGTAATATTTCCACTTTTACTTTGTCTTAAAAAAAAAGGAAAAAACTGTAGTTTTGTCGATTAAAAAAAAAAACTGCCAATGTCGAATGCAAATTTTTGATGTCAGGATAAAACTTTCCAAACACACAGACCTCAGAGACCCCAAAGAGGGCTGCTGGTGAATTCAGCTCCTTTGTGAGACAGTGAGAAAAACAAGAGGTATATTCACTACAGATAAAAACATGCTGAGATTGTGTGTGGCAGTCGAACCACAAAGCCACCGAGGTTTCTCTCCCCACCATTCTTTTTAATACTAAACAAGCTAAACTGACTCATTTCCACTCTGTTTACATAAATCCTACAAATACTGAATATTCTGACGATCCTGTTTGTTTGATGAAGGTGATGTCAGGGACGTGAGTGCCAAGCAAAAACTGGTGGTGGCTCCCACGCAGGAGATACTTGGAGATAGGGACGGTATAGTCTGGTAAACATGGCGCCTGCGGGCCTGCTAACGGCACACGCTGACCTCGTGCGCTTGCTCTGATGGCGTCACTTGCTTGAGAGTGAAGAATGGCGAGGTTCAGCCTTGCGGTGGATTACTGTGATAATATTTAGCTGCTATAATACTGAGTCAGCTACTCCCTGCTGCGAGGCTGCATTAGAAATACAAATGAGTGACGCACCGCCAGGCTAAAGTCAGACATCGTATGTATGTCTAAGTATGACCAGTCACAGGGATGATGGGAGCCAAAAGCAGATTTATCTTAAAGCAATGAAACATTGCAAAAAGCTATTTTTTTGTGTGAATATTTATGTAATTGTAAAAAGAATTTATATTTTACGAGGTATTTAGTGAATATCTCCAAACAGTTGATGACATGCTGATGTGTGGTACTATCTACCCCCAGCTGTGATGCCCATTTCATGTGACAGCAGACATTAAACACGAAGCCACTGCTTTGCATCACGGCCTCGCTCTTTAATGGGGCTGCGGCTAGTTATCCAGTGATAAATAACTTCTTGTTTAACACTCTAATCAGCATTCACACTTCGAGCACATTAAATGCTGCTAATTTAAGCAATCATTTCACTTAAAGGCCAAAAGTGGAGAACGGAGCATATTTCCTGGCGCACTGTTGCTGTGCATTATATCCTCAATGCATCCATCACGGGCCCCGTGTGACAGGAGAATACATGTGTATGTGTATGTGATTGTGTGACATAAAGGCAGTCTGACGGCTAGTAACTCACTTAGCAGCGGCAGCTGTTGCGGAGAGGGGGCTTGGTGGCCAATTCCCCCAGCGCCTTACTTCAGCTTCAATGACGCGCAAATAAACAGCTCAACACTTTTCCAAAATAGCTTCTCTGCGCTCATCCCTCGTCCTCTCGCCATCCTCACCTCGGTTTTATTCACATGACAGTTTTCACTCATTTACCTTGCCCCCCTTTTACCCAGTAGGCCTCCATAAATTCAACGGCCTCTCCCTGCATCATCAGCTGGATTCAGCTCTGCCCGGTGCATCTCTCCTGACTCTGATAACTCGTCACGTGAAGTTCAGGAGCTGACTCTTGCCTCGTCTCAACCCTCCATCAGTTCTGTCGCTCTTTATTTTTAATGAATGTTGCTGTTTTGGCTTGTTATTAATACGGGACAGCTGAAGTGAGGGAGTTGTGCAGTACAGCAGGGTTGGAAACTTTACAGACGTTGCAATCTTGCTGGTGCGTGCAGTTTCAATTTCACTCTATAAAGCGACAACATTGATATTCACACAGCAACAAACAAAAACCTAAGTATAAAGAACATAGACGAGGATACACCCAACACATAAACATGTATAAAATGTAAAAAAAAACAACCCACAGGTAAATAAGTAAAAAGCAAAAGATAAGGGACAAAAAAAGGTAAAGGCTCCCTGCGATGACTGTGTGAAGTGTCTGAGATGCAGGAGAAGTCACAAAAGGGGACTGAGGTGACGCATTGGGGGAGTCTGGTCTCTTTTCTTTCACCCTCTCGTTCTCATTTTTTCCTGTCAAAACAGAAAGAATCTGCTGATCCAACCGACAGGTAAGTTCTAACCTCGTCTCGCAGGTCCTTCAAATTTACCCCGACACATCTCCACGTTTGTCCCTCATTCTTTTCACTCCCCATCATCCTTGTTTATACCTTTCAGTTCCTGTTTGCCATCATCCCCGTCGTCTTCATACTTTCCTCTCTTTACCCACGTTTCACAGGTCTGCATTGTTGTTTACTGTTCTGCAGCTAAACTTTACAATTGTATTATCATGCATTCAGCAGAAATCCAATCCCTGTCTTTGTAAGCGTTATCTGCGTGCGTCTGCGCGCGTGTGCGTGTGACATGCTTGTACATTTGTGTTAACAGTTTGAAACGCACACACCTATTTTCACTTCCTCTCTATAAGCCGCGTGTGCTTTCACAGGGCTGTGTATGTGCTGACAACATTTTATCACACACACCTCTTGTTTTCTCTCTTGCATCACAGAATGCTTCGGTCCTAATCTTCAGATTTACGCAGGATTTGCATACATTCGTTAATAGCGTCGGGAGCGCCGCGTCAACACGAGGTGCTTAGACAACGCGAATTATTATTAGGGTTTCAGTCATTCCACTTAATGATAAGTCAATATTTAGCACTGCCAATGAACTACTGATAAAAATGTGTGTTGTGGATTAGGGTTATCCGAGCTCTCTCGGAGACCAAAACCCCTCCACAACTTTAAACAAACCAAACACTTTTAAATACCTGAATATATTACAAGGGGGTTGGAACAAAGTGCACAGCAAGTGTGTCCATACACGTCTTTGTCTGCATGCAAAACAACACACTCTGACTGAGGCAGGTTTCACACTCTGAGATACACCCGCGTACAAATGCACCAATGTCCAGAAAACAACAAGCACATGTGATGCAAGCGGATCTACTAACCAGGGACCTGTTCTTTACATCTAAAAATTGCACAAAAGAGATATAGGTTATGAAACAGAGTTTAACCTGGTAATTGTTTGACACATGGTTCTAATATCCCATATGTCAAAACAAGTATATAAAATGAAAAATATGCTTGGACTGAAGGTACAACAGAGACGTTTTTACACCATGAGATCCATCATGATATATAAATGTTATGACAGATGCTCACTGTGCTATGATCGATTCCCAGAAGTGGAGAACCTGAGACCATTTCTCCCCATTTCAAATTGCTTAAATGTGCTGCTTTAGTCAAACACGCTCAAACGAAACAGCGTTGGTTCAGACGTGGAGAGCAGAAAAACTGTTCTTCACATCTATGGAAGAAATGCTGCACTCTGAGGAGGTACCACTGGGTCTGGGACATCACTTTATCTCATTATCTCAGTCTCAGAGTTGGTATAAATTATTTCAGTCTCTCAATGAGGTTCTGCATGTTTTAGTAAGAAACATGTGAACTTGTGCAAAATGTTTCCTTGCACATATTCCCATTCTTGGACCCCTAAACTGTTGGATAAAAGAAAAAACAGATATTGTCATCAAAATATCTATAAATGCAACGGGGCCTCTAAAACCCATCACTGATTGGACAACAGTCGGCATACACAGTGTGAGTATAAGCGCGCACGCATGTGCACACGCTTGTGCACGCGAGTGTGTGTTGGTGTGTGTACACTTTGAGCTCCAGTGGGGCCAGACTATGTGCCATGTCGAGAGATGAAATCACCGTGGATTGACTTTCTCACACAGTGCACAGTATTCCCCTGTGGACACACACATACGGATATTGGGGCATCAGGCACACACATAATCACACATATACACGACTTGTCTTTTCCCAGCTGACTGCTTGTCCTCTCGTCTTTCTGACGTCTTTTCTTTTTTTTTTAATCCAAGCAATATTACCAGCTGGGCGTGTGTGCCTGACATTGTGTACATTGCGTGTGAATGTGTATCTTTGCATGTATGTTTCTTTACTGCATGTTTAGGTGTGTGTTTGTTGCTCAGCCCATGTAAATGCTTTGGTAGCAGTTACATTTTCACCACCCTACAGGGATTAACTAAAGAGCGATACACAGCAAGCAGCTGTCCGTGTGGGCTTAAAGTACCTGAGAGAGAGGGACACTGAACACCTGCAACAAAGAACAAGGAAGTGACAGACAGGAGGTTCTAAAGCATTCATGAGATGATATAAGATATATATATATATTTTATGCGTGATGGGAAGTAAGAGTCACCATATGGGTTTAGCTCTGAATCATGTGGCAGAAATGATTAGATTAACAGACACAAAACAATCTCAATCTTACCAATAAATTCTACCTAATTAAAATCAAAATATTTTGTTACATATGCAATATCAAAAAATTTCTAAAAACTGAGTTTTCCATCTTATTCCAAATTTATATGACTTCAATAAAAAGGTAGCATGTTTTTGTGAAACAACTTCAGTTGCAGGCTGAGCTCCTTTGAGATGTAAAGGGGACATTAAACATACTTGAAGGTGGGCAGTGAGGGACGAAGTTAAAACAGCAATGTTTGATGCAAAAAAATGACCTTTGTGTCCTGTTTTAATCAAGGAGTAAACAGAGATCACTTTTGTGTGGACCTTTGAATTGCCTTGGACTTACTAGGTTCCAGTCTTTACCTGTGAGAAGCACGCGCGCGCGCGCACACACACACACACACACACACACACACACACACACACACACACACACACACACGCACGCACGCGCGCACACACGCACACACAGCTGACTGTGCTCCTGACAGCCTCTGGTTTTATTCTTGCCAGTCATTAAAGTAAACCTAATAGAATAGCCATCATCATAAATGCATTAACAGAGAGAGAAATGTCTTCCTGTGTTCACAGAGCACTCGATCTTTCAAAGCAGCCAGACGCTGCTGTTTGGAATGCACTACCGTTGGCCATTTGCTACCCATCATTGATGGAGGGCTTTTGGCAATGATAAAACACACACACACACACACACACACACACACTAGAACTGATGAGAATCTTTTGGCAGAAAGAATCAAAGAACATGCAAAGAATGTGGATGTCAGTCTGCAAAAAAGATGTATGTAAAAATGTCAACACATCCAGACATGTATGTGCAGACACAGACAGCCATGTAGAGAAAGTAGAGAATCCTTGCCTTAAGTTCAAGAAATACCCACCACATTGGTCTGCACACACTTTCACACACAAACGCATCCACTCTCACAACTCCACCAGGCTCAGAGTGAGCTAGCTTAACTACTGGGATAATTTCCCTCCAGCAAATGGTCACTGTGCCCTTGAAAAACATATTTGATTATTACTTTTTCTCCCCCTCCTCTTTTTTTCTTTTAGCATCATCACAGCCATTTTCATCACGCGCTCTGATGATGGCACGGCAAGGCGCGTTAAGATAACACCCCGGCACCGCCAGGCTTTTAACACTTAAACGGTGAAAAGGGATATTCAGATTTGTCCTTGAACGTTTGGATGGGGCCTGCTGGGCTGGGACAGAGGGAGGGAGAGCGGGAAGGAGTTAAAGAAACGCACACATTTTTTAAGATTTACTCACTTTGAGAAAAAGTGAGGTGGGGAGGGCGTTTATGGTAGCACCCACAGTGAGAGATGAGGTCGATGGGGTTGAAGGGCACATAGATGAGTTTAAAAAAAAAAACGGGTACTGAAAAAAAGTGTAAAGGGGAAATGATTAGTGGAGCGCACAGTGAGGCAGGGGACTTAAATGGAGTCAGGAAGCCACGGGAGGCCGAAGACACCACACACGTTCCTTTAAACACCATCTAATCTCACCTAAGTCTTAGCTAAACATCTCACATACAAACGCAGACAGAGAGGAAAAGAGCAGCAAATGAGGAGCTTGAAAGTTCGCCTTGAACCTGCAGCACAGGAGGAGAGGCTGCGAGGAGGCAGAGACTCTGAGGTCCAAAGGCAAACACAGTTTAATCTACTTGAAAGTGAAACGAAAGCTGTTTAAACAAACAGATTTGGGAAGAATGGTTTAACACTGAGACTTTGTGTTATAGTTTAACAACTGGATTCATTTCAATAGAACACCAAAGAGTCAAACTGGCCAGAAAAGTTACAATCCTCAGCCATGATGGCAGGCAGCTCTCACATGATGAGCTAGTTTGATTGGAATAAATCTGCTTTTGCATTTTACAAGGAGACAATGGTCACAAGACAGATGCACCAGCAGCACCAGTAGAGCCCAATGCAATGATGTTTCCTATTTTGTCGCTGACATGAGGATGAAGACAGTCACGTTCCCTCGGTGCGACACCGTCCAGCTGTTTAAGCCCCAAAGGCGAGTGTTAGAGACATCCATCCACACAAGTGGACATTCCAGTAAGTGTGGATGCGTATTTCCCGTCACTCAGAGGTAACTATCAGACAAATGTGCACAAAACACAACAACTCAAAGACAACCCTGCAACTTAAAACATCTGGAAGACTTTTAAAATCATACAAACATGCTACAGTGTTACAGGCTCAGACACATGATCAAAAGATAGAATCGCAAAGTAGAAGCATCTTTTTCTCTTTCTTCAGAAAAATATAGGACCACAGTCCGTCCAAAGTTTTAATGTATTTTGGACGGTTCAAATCAACAAAGGAGCAACCCACACGCCATCGAGACACAGAGGGTACCACAGTTGTCAGACAGGGGTGATATTCAGAACACTTTCAGTACCGAGAAGCAGCAGGCTGACAAACTCACAGAATCGTTTCAAAATAACAATGTCAAGTGTCCAGAGCAGAGTTTATTTTTTGTCTTTTTCCAGATCGGGTTGGATGAAAAAAGTACCTCTGACCCTGATTCTGTTTCACCTGATTTACACTGGGTGCTTTCCCGTTTTAAATCAAATAGTCCAACAGAGACTTGTGCGTGCATGTGTGTTTGTGAATGTGTGGCTTTTCTGAGGTCAGTGTGCATGTACACGCACCTTTGTGGTCTCATCCGTGCACGATTTTGTGCAAGCGGAGTGTGTTTGTGTACTACAGTTGCTGTGTTTGTGTTCTTCTCCGTGTGCACATGTGCATGCAAGCCGGTACGTGTATCTGTTGCCAGACGGCTGTCTCCTGGCATTGCTGTTCCCCTGCAGTGTGTGTGTATGGTTGTTGACAGTGTGGACGGTAATGTGTGATAGATCGCACTTCAGGGACCCCATAATCACATCAGCCTAACCTAGTCTATCAGCTGGGCACAATGGGATACCCTTCACTCCTCCTTTAATCTGCTCCATCTAGCTCTTTGCCACTTTGCTGTTCTCCCCTGTTTTCCCTCCCTCTCACTTCAATTCTCTTCTTACTCTTCTACTTTCTTTATCCTTTCATTTCTCTGATGCTTATATACTGTTATTTTCTTCTAATGTAAATTGTGATAAAACGCATCTTTCTGCTTTATGTGTATTTTTCTTGCAGTTTAGAGTAAGATTCTGCAAGGTAGCAGTTCTTGTGCTTTTCTACTTTTGGTTTCTCTTGTCGTACATTTAGAAGTTTTGCAACTCTAAAACATATATTAAGTGTCAAGTGTTCATTTCATAGCAATAACTGATAAATTTGCTCCAATTCAATTTCAGCCCTGACAGTTTTGCTCGTGCTAATGCCTCTTTCTCACTTTATTTGTAGGGAATGCAAAACTTGGGACACAATGAGAGTGAATGGTGCCAAGGTTAGGTAGCCTCATCCTATAATAGCTCTTGCAGTGTGCATGTTGTGTGTGTGACTGTCTTGAAGCAGACATGTGGGGTCGAGGTTGCATAGCCGGCCCCAGGGCTCCCCAACAGCGCCGTGCACCCGGCAAATGGCCCTTAGCCTCGCTAGCGCCGCTAGCCCTGTGATCCATCATACCATATGTTCTCGATGGGGAAGCTAACGCTAATGACTGATGAGTGAATGGGAAGGGGGCACAAAAAGAGAGGGGAGGCAGAGGAAGGGGGAAAGAGGAAAGAAACATCCTGACAGAAGAAAGAAGGAGCAGGAGGCCAAGTGAGGAGGCGAAGAGGGTCAGGGAGGCTGAAAGAACGAAGTCGACATGAGACGATAACGACCGAGTGGAGAATTTAGGGAATAAATAAAGGGAAGAAATTAGAGACGAGTGAGGTGGGGAGCATATGCACTCCCTGGGAGGCCTCCTCAGATGAAGGATGACCATAATCGTGCACAGTGGGAGGAAAGACAGAGGTGCAAGTGGAGGAGAAGGAAGATGAGACAAAAAGAACAACGGTAAAAAAGTGTGAAACCCAAAACTACATCAAAAAAGAACAAGCTTTGCTTCTTAGAAAGTGTGAGAACAAACACGCCTCAAGAGTTCTGACAGTTTTGAGAATATACATTACAACGAAACAACATTTTGGGAATAAAGAAAAGTGTAAATAGCAAACAAAAAAAAGGGAAAAAGGTTATATTTTTTATGCTAAATCTCCTTGTCATAACTTTCTTGGCAGCAAATTTGTGTTTGTGTTACAATGTGTGTGTGCGCGTCTGCATGTGCACCCACGCATGTGTGTGTGTGTGTGTGTGTGTGTGTGTGTGTGTGTGTGTCAGAGTGTTTGTGGATGGGCTAATGAAGTACTATAGGCCTGCCCATATGGGGCCATTGTTTATATGTGATGAATAGAGTCCACGTGTCTGTCTCTGGCACTCAACACGAAGCAAACCCTGCCGAGGGCACCCTGTTGACTCTGTGTGTGTGTGTGTGTGTGTGTGTGTGTGTGTGTGTGTGTGTGTGTGTGTGTGTGTGTGTGTGTGTGT
>JAUESF010000001.1:10237329-10248480 GCA_032274765.1 Malacoctenus tetranemus | reverse complement strand
ACACACACACACACACACACACACACACACACACACACACACACACACACACACACACACACACACACACAGAGCCTGGTACGTGGCAGAGGATTCATTCGACGTGCCGTCTTGTCATGTTACTATGGATCAGAGATTGGATCTTAATCCACTACTAGATCCACAGAGCGACACAGCCCATGTAGGTTTCTGTGAGTGTGAGTGTGTGTGTGTGGGGTGGGGGGTGTTCCTTTGGCTCCGTCTGTCTCTGCAGAGAACTGAAGTGTGGGAAGATCTGAGGAGCTGAATGGAGGCAGCCAAGAGTTCATCAGAGGCTAGTGTTAGCAAAATAATTAGTATGTGAGTTCACTTAACATAGAGCAAAGTCCAACAGAAACATGGCAAGCTCAAAATGAATACAAATCTGCTGTTTCTCAGAGCTCTCAAAGTTTTAACCTCATTTTCAGTTCCTTTTTCCACCTTGCTAACTTAGAATAAATTGTTGCTGGCTTTGTTTTGTTCCTACGGAACAAAAGACAACAGGTTTAATTAGATTAATGCAGATCAGGGGAGGTAGGAGGGCCTGAAAACATTGTATTACAAACAGTTTTTTGACAAGGTGAACTTTTCCTTTCAAAAACATTGGAATTTCACCAGTGTGTGCACTATGTTACCAAAATGTGCAAGCCGAAAGGGTGAAACGGGTGATGACCTAAATGCATGAATAGGAGCCAGAGTGGAACCTTGCAGCTACCACAAGACAAAGGTGCTCTTTACATTGGACTTGCATTCTGTACATCAAGCAGACATGTGTCATTTACATTCATGACCTTGTCACCACAGAGATGAGTGAAGTCATGACAGATACCTGACATTACATTACACCCCTTTAACCTTCTTTCTCTCCATCACATTCTCATGATCTTTCAATCCTTCCTTTCTTTCTTCCCTGTGCTTTTAACCTTCCTCATCTTTCTCCTGACCTTTTCAGTCTCCTTTTCTCCCCCTCCTCTGGATCTGTTTCCCATCTGTGCATCCCAATTTTCTCATTTGCCCTCTTTCATTACCAACTCTGCTTCTTGTTTTGTGTCTTATGTGATTGTTATGATGCCTGTGTAAACTGTTACCAAGACCAGAAACAGATTGGAGACAACATCAATGATTTGTTTCAAAGGAAAAGGAATGAGAAAGAAAGAAGCCACACACACACACACACACACACACACACACACACACACACACACACACACACACGGTCCTTCCCAAAGGACCCTCAGATGCATTCATAAGACGCAACTAGTCACACAGGACCACACAGGCTGTTTCACACAATATAAAACAACTCTATGAAATAGTCAAAGACGACATCTCAGTTAATGATTTGGAACAATAGTCTAGTGATGCGTTTGGCATTTTACCCTAATGAAAGCTGGACTTAGTGTTTGATGGTGCAAGTTTGCTCATGTCATGATTATAAAGGAATCATTGTTCGAATGGATGCACCAACTGGTCCAACCTGAGCTCCAGGGGGCTTGTCAAATTGTGACACACATGAACCAAACCCATTAATTAACCTTTGATCGTGATCTTCACTTATCATTGTTTGAGAGGTTGAAAGCTTTGGCCCAAAATGTGTTACCACACAGAGCAGCCTTTTAAAGACTGGACCACGGATACATAAGAATTATGTTGTCAAATTGTACAATTGTTTTGGGCTGTTTGCCCCTGTGGGTATGTGTGAGTGTGTGTACGTCTGTGTCAGTGGAGGAGCGTCAGTGGGGGTGGGCAAAATCTCCCCATGTTCATTAGTTTAACAGCTTGGGAAAAGAGGCTGTTTTTCAGACTTGTGGAGCGTGTCTGAACAGCCTTGTATCACCTGACAGAGGGGAGTAATAGGAAGTGGTGGAGGCCCGGCTGTGTTGGGTCACAGGTGGTGTTTGAGGCCCTGCACCAACAGCAGGCTAGTAAATGTCCCCAGCTGCCTCAATTGCAAGCAACTTTGCTCCCATGATGTAGTGTGCCATGTTTTGGGTCCCCAATATTATGAGTTTCCTCCTGTAACTCATATATTTCAACTTTATCATTCAGTGTGTGCTCTCTCTGACTGAGAACCATGAGGTCTCGCTGGATCTGAGAAGAAAAAAGTCCCCAACAGATAAGAGGATGCAGATAAAATTCAAATTGTGCAAAGGAGATCACACATAACAGAGTCCAATGAATCAGGAAATCAGGTTCAGAGGTTGTTCTTCTGATCCCTGTATGCTGACCCATCGTTAGAAATCAAGCATGTGCTGTTTGTGTCATCTGCAGACTTTGTGGTTCTCTTACTTGCATGAAAAGTTTGATGATCGTTGGCGAAATGGCTCAGAGCACATCCTTGAAGGACACAGTGCACAGGATGAGATTGAAAGAAGTGTGGTATGTGTATATCTTTGGAAAAACACAGATTTAAAGCTTCTGTCTTAATGCAACTGATTCCTCAATTTAACTGAGTGGTGTCCAAATCAAGGCCCGTGGTCTGGATGTGGCTTGTCACACATGATAATCTACCCCTCACTCTTTGCAGACTGATATTCTGTGCTCATTTTTCCTTCATTAAATAAACACCACCATGTTCTTGTTAGGTATAATTTAAACATGTGTAACATGCTGCTCCATAGACAAGTCATTTGTTTAACATCAATGAATCATTAGACAAGTAAACGCATTCACCAAATCTTTGCATGAGGCCAGGGGTCTCTGTGGTTGACAAGGTGGTATCCAAGCGTATCCAAATGTACAGCATCTTAGTGACTCTGCTCGTGCTCAGCAGTACATCTTTCAGGTTTCCCCAAAGGACTTGTGCTACTTCACACTGACAACCACTCTGGAGCCATCAACAGACAAACCTGAGCACACACCATGACAGGTGACTCCAGTATACATGCACAAAAGCACTTCTACAGCGCAGAGCGTACAGGTGAGAGAATGCTGCCGAGCACTCACATACCTAAGAGCGAACACCAAACCCCTCACAGACACACACACGGAAAAAGCACAATTCACACAAAACAAAGTCTATAAACAAAGGCAACACACTGCCAATTTGGTATTTCCTCTCAGCCTCTCATGAAGCCTTGCCAGCCTGCTGAGGTACATGAGGAGCACCTTGCCTTCCGAGCACCTCTTAGATCCAGACTCCCTCTCCAATCTCTGCAGAAGCGAAAGCAGAGGCCTAGTTTCCTCAGTCTGCTCTAGATAATAGAAAATATCTCATTATGAGGTGGGGAGGTGATCCATTATTTATAGTGCTTTCCCGAAAAAAAGGGTTTTTTTGCAAACCTGTTTGGGAACAACTGATATAAGACTTACATATGTATATGTAACATCACAAATTGTAACGTTAAGTTAACAACATTGAGCCTTGTGCAATTTCAGATGGAGTTCCATTTATTAGGTGGTATTGTTTCATGTGCATTGTTTCTCCTCTCTCTGTCTCAGTAAACAGTGGAGGTTGTGTGTAATCATCTACACAACATAACCTGAATAACTCCAGTCATGTTAGCTCTCTGCTGGCATTAATCAGAGCCTGGCGTATTAATGAGAGCGCGGCAGCTAGCTAATTACACCCATAGATTCTGCAGCAGCCCATTAAATATACAAATGACAGAATTAAAGAGCCCAGCCTCTTCTGATTAATCTTTAAATGGGGAAAAACTAATGATGTCTGTGCAAACTTTCCCTTCACACATTTCTCCCCCTCTCCTCTCAACGTCAATGCCTGGCAATCAATCATATTAATTAAGGAAAAATAATTTGTATCATTTAACATTTCCCTCTTTCCTACTCAGTTGCTGCAGTACCACTGCAGCAATTTACTGTATTAGCCGTGTCTGGAAATTATTCAAGTGCTTTTGTTACAGCATACGTCTTCCCTTTTCTTTCTCTTTTTTTGGTTGAAATATTGGTGTGATGCTTCCTCTCTCTTTGTTTACTGTGAACCACAGAATACATCTGGATTAACGATGACTGTGAGCTACCAATCATCCTCATCCGTATCCGTCTATAAGTCTAAACAGTAAAGAATTACAAAGTGCCAGAGAAAGGGCAATTTATTTCTTTGACCTATTACCATTTAAATACTATGTTTTATTAAGAATAGCAAATGTCTGTCAAGACCGAGATGCACAGACTCTTTAATTCAAATAGGATCAAACGGGGAGTCCGTGGGATATATAAACAATATTGATGAGATTAATGAACTAACATGCATTTATGGTAAGAAGCACTTACAAGTCACTCATAAAACTGCAGGATTATATAGTTATAATCCTGTTTTTATCTAAAGTAAGATTCAGTGTAGTAAATGTTGAGTGTAAGTGCCCTTTTTAGACATTAGGAAACATTTTCAAACACGAGTGAACAGGCTTCATATACGGTACCACGCAATTTTATGACAGTAATTGCAAATGGAAAACAACCTATTTGGGCAAAAAATAATTTCAATAAAGTGGCCATAAAGTAACAGGTGAAAGGGCAAATATCATGTGATTTACAAGGTAAAGTAGCTTAACCTAACTAAGATTTAACATACATAATACTGACCCTGCTCCATTATGTTCCCTTAATTCACATGTTGAGGAAATGAAAGCAAATGCAAGGGGGGGGGGGCTCAATGGAAACAACAGGTTATTAATATTCCTGTGATGGTGCATAATGTTGATGGAAAAAAATGATAATTCGCTGTTTGCTACAGAAAACCTATAAAGAGCTTCTGAGTCATCAATGCTGCTGCTTGAAAAAAGAAAAGTTTTCCCAAGACTCCCCAGGGCCGATTCCCAAACAACACACCTCTAAAAACTTTGCTGTGTTTTCTGAGGGGACCACCGCGGAGGCTCAACGTGAAGTATGCAAAGATTCAGCTCATCTACAAATTCTACAGTTGTCATTGTCGGAGTTACAAGGTTTCCATAAGACATCAACGATTGACGAGTCTCTCCTCTGTGATCAATTGACTCTCGAGGGGGCATTACACTGCATTACATTCATAATCCAATTTGGCTTTGATTTGTTCGCTGTTCCGTGCGCTTCGATGGGAATAATTGTCTGTAGATGATGCTATTAGTATTGATGGTTGTAAAAGGGCGATGGTTTGAGGACTGCCGACACATTGATGGTCCCGAATAGATCCGGTCTGAAAGTGATTGTCTGATCCATTACCCTTTATGAAGGAGGAGAGTGGAGGAGATGAGAAGCACCCCTCGATAGCAAAAATCATCATCTATTTGCTGGCAGTATTCAGAGAGATCTATTTACCTTTGTGCCAGAGGAGCAAGGAGGCGATCAAAAATCATTGTTTGTTGATTTGAGATAAGAACACACAGAGCAATCAACAATAACAGGATCTGTGACTCAAGAACAAACGTAAGGAGGGGGGATCATTTTGACTTCAAAGATTGGGCATGGAACAACAAGACACCAAAGCTGTTGTTTTTATTACTACTAAACAAATAAAACTGAACTTCAGGCATGATGTCCTGCATGCATATTTAAATCAATTCAAAAATGATGACAAATGCAGGAAGAAATTGACCGTTGAGGTTGATGAGGCTTGTTTTGGTTCTGTTGAATGACAAATTGCAAAACACATTCAACAAACACCGCCTCGGTGAAGAGTGTAGTTGTCATATTTTGTTATTTATTCCACCAGTCTTCCTTTCAAGTGTTTTTAACCACTGTGCCACAGTACAACCAGTGTAGTCTCAAAATCAAATAAAGTTATTGCTTGTGTGCCATCAACTTGTTGGGTAACTCAAAATGATAAGATGAGTGATAAAACAAAGAGCTTTGTTCACTCTGATCGTGGTTCATTTTAACGACAGAGAGAATGTTTTTTTTTTCATTTGTAACATTTTATAGGGCGCCTAAACATGGCGTCATATGGTTTTCTTAAAAAAAAAGAAAAAAAGAAAAGGCGATTTCAAACTTTGTGTCCGAATGGAAACACAACGTTGGTGATCCAAGGTTTGTGCAGGACAGTGAAGTAGTCTCAAGCGGCATCAGAGAGCTTTGCGTGCTCAAATCCCACTGATTAGTATCAGCAGTCATTAATTATGAGCGTCAGACTGGGTGATGTTCTCAGATGAAGCAGAACATGTTTGGCTGTGCAGCTCAACCCTCTAATGATGCTGGTAAACAGAAAGATAATTGTCCTTTAAGATGAGTGGGGAAGTCATTGTAAGGGAATGTCACCAGAACGCTGAGAGGCAGCAGTGCGATCACTAAACACCACGAAAACAGACACCCATGTCTGCGTGCATGTGAGCGCATCCTCACATGTTCAGGATTTACCCACTAAAACAGACTGAACGTCCATTTTCTGAGACACACACAAACATCTGCAAGTGCCTCCATCGAGTTTCCTACCTGTGAAGTCTGTGTTGACGGGGATCGAGTTGTTTGGAAACTGGAAGTATCCGTTGCCCGAGAACCTGGTTCCTCTGACCACCTCAGTGTGTGGGTCAGAGAAAGACACGTCCGTCCTCTCCACCTGGAACACAATTCTTAGTTAAAACACTGATATCAAAGTCACAATTTTTGTTTCACATGTTTCAGACTGAGAACAGTGATATTGTTGCATAATCTCTAATGTGGTTGTAAATGTTAATCATTTCATTCAGATCTGAGAAAGATTCTTAACTTTTCTTTGAAGACAAACAATAAATACATTTTTCTCAAACACCTGAACATTGTTAGATGTTAAAACTAGTGGTTCATAGCTTCATGATTTAGTTTTTATATTTTCCTCCAGAAACTCAGACCCGTTCATGAGCCATAACAAACACAAACACACAAACAAGCTGTGATACCCACTGCTGGCTTTGTCAAACTTACCTGATATAGAGGGAGTGGTCCATTAAGTTGGTGTGGATGGCCCCACTTTATCTGAATGGTGGTTTTATTTATTGGATATAACTGAGGTGAAGACAGCCCTGTTGGTGCTGGCAAAGTGAAAGGGAAGAGAAAAACAGACTCGATTTCTAATCTGATTTTCACCAAAACAATGCAGCGTAAAAAAAATTCACAACATGCAGCCATATTCGTGCATAAAGACAATAAAGTGCTGTATTTATATTTATATTCATACCAAGACTTTTGTGTCTTTTGTCAGTGTGGAAACGGGCCTTCATCTTATTTCTCACATATATACTTTAAATGTCTTAGTCTAATTGAATTGATTTAACTTCCCCACTTTAAGCTAAATGTCCTTTACACTCAAGGCACTGGAGCCACAGTTTCAACATGTGACATGAATAAATCATCCCCAGACTGGCTGATATGGCAAGGAGGGATATAGAAGAATGGAGGGAGAAACACAGCAAGTGATGGACTGATGTAAAGATGGGAAAGATGTGTGTGCATTAGGAGCCATTTCATCGCAGCATTTCAGTCTGTGTGTGAATGTGCATACGTGTGTGTGTCTGTGTGTGTGTGTGTGTGCGTGCGTGCGTGTTTCAGTAATTGTCTAAATGGTCTGTGGAAGGAGTAAATTAGCTCTCTGTGACACACATGCGGACCATCTTTAGTGTGAGTTCTAATAGAGCTTTTAAAAGGGAAGTGGACAGCTTGTCTTCGGCGGCCCGTCTCACCACATCAAACCATAAATTACTGTCGATCGATAGCTTACCAGTCTATTGATATTGAGCTATGGCGACATTTAAAGCATTGGCGACACCACACAAACGTGTTAATGTTCTCTTTGCTTTATACAGAAGTGTTTTCCTATGTGCACATTACATTCTATTGTCTAAATTCCCTCTTACACATTATAAACAGCAAGTTACAAAGAAGGACAGTAAATATATTACGCAAGATTTAAAATGATTGTTCTACAGTTACATTTCTGAGATGTGATGTGGTGCCATGTTAGCCTGTAACCTTCAGCCATGTAGCACCTGCACATGAGACCACACACGCCTCTTGTTGCATGATTCTGAGTGAAACCCAGCGGCGGAATGCAGCACGCTCTGCTGGTTTTGAGGTTTGATCGGACCGGACTGACCTCCGTGAGCCGGAGAGTCCCTGGGTGACGTTCAACTGGTGAGATTGCAATGTTGCTGAGGGTGGTATCATCACTGACTTCAGCTGTCAGACCTATTGTCACCTGTGGTGGCACACTTTAGCTTTGAATCAGCAGTCACGCATAATTCTTGCTGCAATTCAGTTTGAATAAACTCGGTGAAAATATTATATGTTATATGTATTATTACTGATAATAATATATCAGTGTAAATATTACTCAGGAAGTTTCAAAAAACTACTTTGAGAATTAGATCGTCCTGATTTTGAATAAATTGTTGGCTTACATAAATACGAAGTGTTTTTGTATAGAAAGGTGCAACAGACTAAATCTCTCAGCTGTCGATGGGACTGAACCACCAACCTTTCGATTAAAAGTCAATTTGCTTCTCAAGTTGAGCCACAGTTGTTGTGTCTCCAATAATTTCAATATCAGAGGAGATTTCAAAAGGACAGTTCATATTTGTGTTGATGTCTTGAATACGATGTGTGCACATACAGCTGGTCAGATAAACGAGCTTTCCTCCTTCAGAGAGGTGTGACTGTCATAATGTAGCACGTATTTCTTCTTATAGGTCATGTTTTCATTTATTGTATCTGCTTTGTAACTTCATTGAAATATATAATTTATACTGTGGCACAGTTTCGCAAAAAACACTTGCCTTACCATGAGTATGCTCAAAAACACACACACACACACACGCACACACAGACACACACACACGCACACACACATACACACGGACACACAGACACACACACACACACACACACACGCACACACACACGGAAGGTTAACAGTCCACCAGAAAGGTTAATTTTAGCTGCCGACATGGTAATGAAGCAGCTAAATCATGGACCAGCTCCCAGGAGCAATTGTGCATGTGTGTGTGTGTTTCCTGTTTTTACAGCGACTGACATGTCTTAACAGGCTCTTAGCGTACAGTTACACCAAGCACATAAGCACACCACTTATTGACATGGCGATCCCTTGCCATGCATATTTCTCTTCTCAAGAAGGGCCTCAGGCCAATTATGCATAAATCAATAAAGTTCCTGTTCTGTTGAGTGGTGTTACAGTGTTAGTGTGTATGTGTGTATGTCTCTCTGTGTGCATGTCTTGTAGTACAAGCCTTTATGGATGTAGGATACATAAAACATCACCATCAGCCCCTGATTAGCCACTCACTTTATGTCGTGATCGATAACTTTGTGGGAAGACACACACATTGAAACAATTGCGAATGCATCAACACACATGGACAGAGACCTCGTTCCTCGTGTCGTTAACGTCGGTCTCAGTGTGTGCGTTAATGTTTGGACGTGTGCTTTTGGTGTAACTCCAGCGGTTTCACAGATGCTGTCTGCTCACTTACAGCAGATGGTAGCTGACTCTAATGGCCCAGCCTTATGTGTGGTAGATTTATCAGAGCATCTGTAGCGAGCTCAAGTACGCCTTACGAGGAGAGCCACTTAATGTGATGATCGTTTCCTCCCCAAACAGATTTCAGCTCAGAGCTCCCAACGTTCACTCCATTTTACCAGAACACCAAGTGAAGTCCAAATGACAGTTTTAAACTAAGGTTAGACCTTCCACAAAGATCATCTTCAGTTATGCAGTTTCACAAGTAGGGGATGTATAAATAGTACATACGAGGAGGGTTTAGACATACAGTTCAGAAAAGATCATTGATGAGTCCAAAAGTACCACTTGCGTTGGCAAAAAAATGTTTTGGATCTTGTGATGTCCAGCTTTTACTGCAGTCTGTGTGTAATCAGCAGCTCACTTCTGGGTTCTTTCTGCTAGAATTACAATTATTAAAAAATTCTTGGACATTCGTGGGGAAAGAACTCGATAAAGCAGTTTGCAAGGTCATCGTGCAGGCCGGATTATGGGCTGCATGCTTGACACACCTGCACTAGAACCAACAAACACCCAGATCACTGTGAGACAAAACTATTCTGACCTTTTGTATTTTTGGAGTGAGCTTGTTAAGAGATGAGCAGATTTGGTTCATATATTTGGCTTAAGATAAAAAAAAGAAATCAATTAGTGCGCTCAAGTGCATGTGTCACTGGAGATCACAAACATGACCTTTGTCATCCACAGATTTCTCAAAAGGACAAAGTGCTTCACACAAAGCTGAAGACGTGTCCAGCTTTTAATGACGCCAATATTTCCTGTGAGTTGTCAAGATGATCATTAAACTGAAAAACAAAAAGGAAAGTGGGACGTGGAGCTGAAGCAGAAGCTCAACACCCAGTGGAGGGACACATGCTATGCAAATTGTTTGGAGATTAAAAAAAAAAGTCTGCCAAACGGCATATGCCATTATCATTTCTTATAGTTGAAACAAGGGACATCTTTGGCGTTGGATGAAACAAAACGGTGGCAACAGATGTGGCTGTTAAAAATACATTCAAAAAGTCAACTGGGTACAATAAGCCATATTGAATCCTACTGTATTACAGTCAAGAGAAGTCTTTGGAATCACTTGAAATAAACATTGTCGCTGTGTCAACAGATGTAGCCATTAAAAATACATTTAAAAAGTCCACCGATTACAATCTGAAGTATCATTCATCACAATAAACACAAGGAATGACTTTTGGAGATTTGTATGAAATGAAAATATTCGCTATGTCAACAGATGTAGCTGTTTAGAGTACGTTCAAACGCTGAAATCCCTGAGCAAGTATTTATAGATGAAAGCCTTTTTTTTTACAACCACTCAGAGCATCCATTGTCTATTCACCTAAAGAGATAAACAAAACAAAAACACAACAGAAAAGAAAACACACAACGTGAGCAGCGAGCAAGGAGACCATGAGTGAACAGATGGAAAAGTGTGTCGGAGGGTCAAGTGTGCGTGTGAGTGCAATATGTATATTGCCGAGTGATTCATGTTCCTCTGCTGCCATGTGCTATTTGTGTTTAAGTGGAACAGTCAGGTAGAAGTGAAGGGAAGGAGTGAGTGAAACAGTGAGAAGGCAACAGACTGTCAAGAGAGGAACAGATGAAAGCATGAAATAACAATTCTGTGTGCGTGCGTGCGTGCGTGCGTGCGTGCGTGCGTGCGTGCGTGCGTGCGTGCGTGCGTGCGTGCGTGCGTG
>JAUESF010000001.1:10113865-10127219 GCA_032274765.1 Malacoctenus tetranemus | reverse complement strand
ACATATTTTAACATTGTTTTACCTGTCTCATTTTTTGTTAGATTTTACAGGCACTTTTATCCTTTATATTCAATTCCATTAAATTCAATATTCATAGTTTTTAAGCTAGATTGAGTAAAAACTGTGAAACCATTGCTAATGCCTGATGTGAGTCACCAACATGGTCATGCTAGGAGTTTTTGTGTGCAAAATAATAGTGTTTGACAAACTCTTGTGAGAGTTGGTGAAGATGAGCAGTGTGGACAGAGGAGAGTGAACAAGGGGCCACCGATGGACAGAGGAGCACAGAAGAGGCATCAGAGACAGAACGATAATACTGAGTGGGAGAAGTGCAGGGAGAAACCAAGACAGGAATGGATGGAGGGAGGGCCGGCAGGCGTCGGCGTAGGCACGCTCCCTGACCACTGTAAGGAAGGGGGCGTAGGCCAGGTCTCCCATCAATTACAACCTTGACCCGCCTCTCGTCTCCTTCCTCTCTCACACACGCTTTCTGCTTCATTCAACCATCCTCCCCCTGCTTCTCATCCTCCCTTGGTCCCTCTCCTCTGCTCCTATAAATCAATCTCTTCTCTCCCCCCACCCCGAGGTTTCTCCCCTCTCCCTCCCCTCCCTCCTCTCTATCAGGCCCTCCCCTTCATCCCTCGCCACTCCTCTCCCTCCTTTCATCGCTGGAAGTGCAGTGGGAGTAGAAAGGTCAGAGGTGGGCAGACAAGAGGGAGAGAAGGAGGCAAAAGGCAACGAGGGAGTGTGAAAATGAGAGAGTGAGTGTATTTAATCAAAGTGGTGCGGGGGCAGATAATATCTCAAGCCTTTTCTTTTTTCCACCTTTCTTTACCAATGAACAACTGCTGAGTGTCGGAGCGTTCCTGTGATTTTAATTGTTAGCTCATTAACTGAAACAAAAAAGGATACATTTATGAGTCTTAATGTGTTCTCAAAAATCTTGCATACAGCTTGTGTGTTTGTAAATGAGGGCAGGAATTAACCCAGATCAAAAGGAGTGGCAATAAGTAAGGAAAAAACGTCATCACAACAAAATAAATGCAAGAGAAGAAAAGGTTACAGGAGACAAGATGGTGTGGATATTAGAAGGTGAAAGACGGCCGACACTGAGGGAGGAACAGACAGGAACGCTGCATCAAAGGCTTCAGGGGAGGTTTTGGTCATTCGATGCACTTTGTAACATTGTGAACTTTGTACTTTTTAATATTTCGCTTCACCTAACAGGCTTGTGCACACGAATTCTATACCAGCGCACCACGGCACAAACATGAGCCTGTAATCCAACACAGATAAAAACTTCACTGCGACAAAGCAAATCATTTTGGGTGAGTTTAAAATAAAGACAGAAGTGGAAGAGACCTTTGCCCTTACCCTCCCTCAGCATCCCCACAGTCAGACACTTCATGAAGCGACAGGCCTGGCACGACTTGCGTCTCCTCTTGGTGATCTCGCACTCGTTGGTGGCTGGACAGCTGTATTCAATGTTGCCTGTCGCACGTAGACATGTTGGAGGAAGATAGACAGAGGGTTTTCATTTCAGATAGAGGCATCAGCAGACAGGCGAGCGGGCAGACACGCTGATTGTTAGACACGTTTGCAGCACTGACAGAGAGAAGACATTGAAACAGCAAGAAGATGTGAAGACACAGACACAAAATGGGAGGGAAAAAAATACATGAAAAAATATTTATTGTTTGAGATAATGTCATCTCGTCCCGCGCCGTTCTAATGGCCTCGTAGCATAACGGCTACATTTTCAATGGGCTGATTAATTAATATGGTCTCAGATTTATATGTGTCTAATGAGCTGATGGGTGTAATACATGAGTACGCACAGTGGCTTTATACTTAATAGCTGACTGAGGTTGCGTGACAAGCGGCAGCGCAGACTGCGACACTCAGGTGCAGGGCTGAGGTTAAGATTATTAGCTTAAGTAAGTCTATTAACTTCACAATCGCCGCCAACGACAACACCTACGGTGCGAGCGTAATACCACTTTAGTCTCGGAAGAGTGACTCGCTACTTTGTTCACCGGTATTGTTTTTAACTCACTTCCTTGTAACATCTTGTATTTGCAAACATATATTCAACATCCTGACTTTGCCCCTCTTTCATTGTAACTTCTTGCAGCTATGTCGCCATGTCATTTCTCCCCTTATGGAGTTTAATTCTATTTTTAAATAACAGTTTCCTTCCCGCTAATGTGTGTGCTACGTCCGTTCTCTGGTTTTATAGCTCCATCTACAATCTTCTCATTTTCACCTCCACTCTCCTCCATCTCTGCTCATTTCCTCCACTTAGAGCTTTTTGCTCAATGCAGTTCAGAGGAAAGCAAAGCAATAGATTTGGACTTTTCCCAAATTGCCGAACATGTTTTCACATCCAAGGAGTTTCATTTGTTTGTAGTGTGAGCTGTGCGTGCACACTGAAAAGACCTTTTTTTTCTTGTCCACCTGAAAACTACAGTACCCCGCCAAGCCAATACATCTCCCAATGAAACAGAGTAAACAGTGATTACTATTGACTGCTGCTGTGGAGAGGATGTTTTCTCATTACCGGGCTGATTAAGGGGGCTAGTTAGCTTGGGAGAAGGCTAAATGCACAAATACTTTCTAATGGGTAACAAGACGCCCATTAATTGGCCTTGTTAGTTAAAGTAAAGGCTAAACGTGCTAAACACAGAGGGAAACCTCACAGTCTAATGGACACTACTAATGGGACTAGTTAGCTTACACACAGCCATTACATGCTGATGATGCAGGAGGAGCAGATTAATTTAGCAATTCGCCTAGCACGAGGGGCTAAATGTGCTAATGACTAAGAATCTGAATGGGTTAATGGCTAGTGAGTAAAAGACCTTATTATTTGTGCTAAGTGGATAACTGAGGTAAAGAGCCACTTACAAGACTGGTCAGTCTAAAGCCAAGAGACTAAATCGTTGACGGCGAGGCTTAAACGGATAAACATGAAATTATTTGTTGATTAGGACACATCCATGACAAAGGCCTCACATGTTAAACCTTGGATGACCTAACCCTTTTTCTGTCAAGACAATTAATGGAAAACACTTAATCTGGGGTACCTGCAGGTGTTCAGTAGACCTTTGGTAGGTCTACTATCACTTGAAATATGTAATCTTGGTGTCACATGGATCTATAGCTCCTGTTTGCCGGGATAGAGAGAAAAAACATCCTGCTTCAGAGTGGTATAGGGTAGGAATTAGAAAAGGTTTGTTCCAGAATCTCATAGTTGTGTGTGTGGGCGCGTGTTTGTGTGTGTGTTTGGTAATGTGCACTGGGATGAGCTTAAATCGTAGAGGTTCTTGGAAAGGTCCTGTGTATACGGGTGGGCTTGTATGTGAGTGTTTGTGTGAAAGAGGGGGATATAAGAAGGCCTCAAATCCCCTGCAATCTCCTTTGAGATGTGTGTATATGTCCACCTGCTGAATGACAATTGACCAGCACTGTACCGACTGTGTCACAGGAATGCTAGTGTGTGTTTTGGCCTGGTGCTCTCTTTGTGCCGCATCTTTTTTGTCCCTCCTAACGTTAGACCTCAGAGCACCACACCGCGACACACTTGCTCTGTCCAGGTACCGCAGGGTTTTATGTGGTAATTTTAACCTGGAGAGTGACTGAAAGTGAAGGTAAGAGCCAGGAGAGCGGAGATGAAGCCACAAGAGTACTCGATTCCAACAACACCACAGCTAATGGACACAATCTGCTCCAGACTCGAGATACTCGTCACCACTAGAGAAAGTGCTAAAATATATGTTTGAGCATTTGAAACAGACTGAATTCCTTTTTCCTTTATTCCTTTACAGTGATCCATAGACTGCTAACTGTCTTCAAGGCTCCTGCATTCTTTCTTGACCCTCCCAGTTTGACTGCCCCCCGCATGTCCTCCTTCCTTGATGCTCTGCACCACTAACATCCTCCTGTCTTCCATTTTTCTCCTCTCCTCCTTCTTTCTTTCCCTCTCTCCTTGCCTCTCTCTTTCCATTCCATTGCCCTATACCTCCCTCTCCCATACTTTGCCCACCTCCTCACTCCCCTTTATCCCCCTCTCTCAATAAGGGAGTGATAGATGCAGGTTGTCAGGTGTCGCTGGACTGACGCCACAGAAACAGCAGCTGCCAGAGCCACTTCCTCCACGCTGCGACACACACAAGCACCAATACGCCAGCGCACACATACCACTAATTCTTTTCCACATCCATGTGCCCAGTTCCACCCCCACATCCCCCTCCCCACCCCCTCTTTCCCCCATTCCTTGTCTCAACTTATTGTTTATCTGCAGCTCTCCTCACGGCTCCTTGCCGCTCCTCTCCCACCCTGTGCTCTCCTCCCTGTCCAGCTGGAGGTGTTTTTTTGGTGATTACCTGCGGTTTTATTGGCTAATGGCTTGAAACATACCAATATGTCTGCCGCTGCCCATCTGAGGCTGGCCCTGCTTCTCTGCCAGGACACACACATTACTGCACGGCCGTCAGAAACAGGAAATTGTGCACGGACGTGCGTGCAAACTTGCACTCATTTGCATTTGGGTGAAACACAAGCCCACACAAAACATGCACACTGTCTGTGGGTGAGTTTGCCATGTGTGGCAGCCAAAGATAATGTCATGACCCATTTGTTCCAGCATGCCCAGGAACGCTCAGCCTGCATCCAAACAAACTTTCATCATGACAGAAGTGCAAACACAAAGGAAAAAATATCAGATCGGCTCCTTAAAATCTGAAGACTGAATTCAAGAAATTAAGGAATACACAACATCTGAACACTGAGTGATGGAGAATCAGGTTTCAGTGGGTTCTTTTCCAACGGCCATTAGAACATAGATGAGTTTTCAAAGTAATATTTAGTACCAATAAGCGAACAGTAAAGTTGCCATTTTTTTCATTTTTCGCAACCTTTCATGCCCAAAATCCTGCAGCTCGCTTTATAGTAATTGACCCCCAACCTCCATTGTGTACAACAGGCAAAGGAGGATTACGAGTACGGTGAGAATGAAGACCCCACAAAGAGAAACAAAGCACTGTTACTGAAGGTCAAACCCAGAAGAGGTTCAACTGTCAACACAACATCAGACCTGTATGTTTTCTGGCCCACTGTGTATAATCTCTAACCAGGGCCTAACCTGTGTAACCTTTAACAAGCCATCTAAATGAAATGAGACATGTGGAATTGGTTCCAGATTTGACAATCTAACAATGACAGATGAAATACGGGTTAAAGCCATATATACAGTGATTATAAGGTCATATGTGAGACTGTCTATGCATGTGTGTCGTGTCTGCGTTTGAATGGGCTCCTACGAGTTTGCGTGCCTGCATGTCTGTGTGTGTGTGTGTGTCTGCTTTTATCTGTGCATGTGTGCATGTTCCAATCTTTGTCACAATTGCACCGTGTCTTGATCTCTCCCCAATAATAAACACATACAGGTCATCTGTAGGTAGTGGTGACCATCTCCTGAATGTAAGACTTCCACCCCCCCCCCCTTCCCCTGTCCCCCACATCCTCCTGTCCCTCTGTGTCTCTGGGGCTTTACTGGGAAAGCTGCTTATCGGAGGCAAAAGAAAGCAGCGACAGATAGGTGGATGGATGGAAAGGCAGATAGATGAATCCTGTCTGATATGACTGGCTGACTGACTGACTCAATGGATCGATGACTGCTGGCTGGCTGGCTGGTGGTTTGGTTATTGCAGGGGCAGGCTGACTGACATGAGGGCTTTCCTGCAGACTGATGAAGCCCTATTTCATTTCGAAAAAAAAAAAAAAAGGAAAGGAAAAAAACTGCAAATCATAAAAGAGTATTAATTAAATGCAAAGTCTTTAAAGTTTTATCACCAGGTGAATAATGATCAACTGGGCCAAAAGTGTCAGGGTGGTCCTGATATTAAATGCTGCCATTTTTGTCCTTCCTAAAATGTCTGATAGGCGTTTTTAAATTTAGTTTGTCAACAGTAATGTCAGTTGATGCTACATACCTTTATTACAGTCTACAGATTGCAGGGAAACCTCAAAAACAATCAACAAGTCTAATAAAAATATCTGTGAGGATTCATATTTGTTAACTTTTCTGTAACACAACACGTTGTGCAGTTAAAATACTCATCACCTTAAAAATCAGCTATAAAATCTCTTGTGCCTTGATAACTCAAAAAAACCCAATTATCTCTATGTTGCTTGTTTATAACGACTGACTTTCTTATGTAATCAACAGACTGAGCTATGAAACCAGTTTGCACCATGTTTAGTGCTTGGAGAACAGTTAGTGGTTTACCTATGGAGTGAAACAGTATCATCAATTTGACTTTCAATCCTAATGGGTTGATCCTAATAGAAAACTGAGAAACATATTTTGTAATTACCATAAATTAGAGATGTACATTAGATATTTTTTACGTATCAGACTGCTTTCAAGTTGTGTTTTGTCGACGCAGATAAAACACTTTGAAAAAAATCCGTCCGTTATTGAGAATCAGCTGTCGCACTCAGTGATGCAAAGGGAAACGTGGGTCATCTTTGAGGTAACAGATGAATGTTAACTGAATAGCAGCAAAATGTGTGGGGCACCGGCCGAATACCTGTGACCTTCCTGGGTTACTTCGACTTCTAACAAGAGATGAGCAAAGGATTATTGAGCCTAATTCCTGGTACTCCTTTCATCTTGTGGATTATTGTTCTATCCCTTCTCTCCTCTACCCCTTTACATGAACTGCTGACCCCTTAGACACGACCCCTGACCTTCCCCTGACTCCACGTTATCTCCTACACAACAGGCTTATGGCTAACACGCTTTCCGTGAAGCATAAGCAGCTAGATCTAGGAATGCAAACACCACCAGGAAATTATTTTTTGCTGTTGATGAAGACAAAGGTCAAGGTTGAGGGTAAACGTGGGGAGGGGCGGTGGTGTCTAGGGGCTCGAGTGTGTGTGTGCAGCTGACCTGACATGGATGTCTCACTGTGTGTATGCTTGTGCACGCACGCACATGTGTGTGTACTTGAGAAAGAAAAATGGTGAAGGTGGGAGAAAAAAATAGCCTGTGTGGGTGTCCTGGTGGCTCACTTAGCAGACACGGAGGGAGACACGTACCTTATAAAAATCTGGGTTTACATCTGGCCTGGGGCTTTCATCATATGTCCTGGATTTAGCGCAGGTGCATGTGCATGTGCATGTGTGAGAGAGTCCACTTAAATGTGTGCCTGCATTTTTATTTGAAAAAAAAAAGGTATAAAAATTGATTTGACCACATTTAGGTTTTAGGGGTTATATGTGCAGGGTTTCTTTGAATGGTCGCTCCCTTTCAAGCAGCACATTTAGTTCAATATGCGCTGGAATAGGCTTAACTGTAACCTCTGACCCGGTACACCCTGCGGGCAAATCTGTAATCTGCGCTCTAGTGATGTCTTCACTCGCATTTAAATGTGCTGTCCAGGGTGTTGATAGCAGACATTTGGAAGAAATAAAAACATATAATTTGAGAAAACATAAAAGCTTTTTTTTTTGTCCCAAATAGCACCAACACCGACGAAGTGGTTGAAAAATTGTGGGAAAAACATCAATAAAAACACAAACACAAGACAAAAACACACAAATGAGATGAAGGAGCTTAGACAAAAAAAGACGAGGTACATGAGCAGAGAGGCTGACAGACACAGACGATTGGAAAGGCAAAATTGAAGCTAACCTTGGATGGTGCGTTTGAAGAAGGCCTTGCAGGCCTCACAGGATGCCACACCATAGTGGTACCCTGACGCAATGTCCCCGCACACCAGACACAACCTCTTGGGCATCGAATTCAACATGTACTCGCACTTAATTTGCGAGTCTTCCCCAATGGTTGACGAACAGTCCTCGTAACGCTTCGATCCGGGACCACCGGCGGGTCCCAGGGGCCCTGCGTTGGAGCCGTACAGGCTTGGGGAGTCTAAGCCGTTGGGGTGGCCGTTCATCGTGGACGAGTATGAGCCTGAGGCGTCGCTGGAGCCACCAGGGGAGTGATGGTTTAGGCTGTCAGTCAGGGAGGCAGGACTAGACGGCTCAGTCTTTATGTACGAGGACGGACAATTCGACTCAAGGTGGCGCTCCTTACTGGACATTCTGCAGAGAAGCCTGCGGGAGACAGACAAGGACAAGACGGAGAGGAGGGGGAACAGAAGCATTACAAAACATGTAAATCCAGGATGAATTCATCAGGAAAAAGCAGATACGGTAACACTGAAGGATTTTGGAGCGATTGGAAAACATCCAGTTCGCAAGTAAATCTTTAGAAAAAAATTACGTCACACAAACTAAAGAGACATTATTGCTTAAATTGTGCAAAACTAAACAAGAAAAGGCTTCAAAGTGAAAAAAGGCAGTTTGATTTAAAGGAAACACCGAGGAGCAGCGAGGCCTCCACAGCACCACATAGTGACACAAACACATTCGCATGCTTGGGGCCGAGGTCATCCGTCACTCTCCAGTCAATAGCAGCTTGTTCTACATGAAGGTAATCAGTAAGCAGCCCCTCCGCTGCTCAATCATCCCTCAGACAGCCCGTACACGCGGGGACGCCGATTCATACACGGTCATATTCGAGCAAGTCCACAGCCCTGGCTCAGAATCCTTAAGCCCAGTGAGATCACGAAACAATTCAGTTCGGAAAAAAAACTGAATATGCACAAACACAGAAACCGAATCTCCGCTCAGTGGCGGAGCGGCGCTGCAGACTCATGCTCATCTCTACCTTTCTCTCGTCTCCCCTCTCCTGCTTGTGTGCTTCCTCCTCTCCCTAAGGAGGCAGACTGGTGTCTTGTTAATGGCAGTTGTAATTAACAGCTATCTTCTCTCTGTCCATATCTCTCCATCCTTCCCTTTGTCTACCTTACTATCTATCTGCCTGTCTCCCTATCACTTCCTATTCATTGCCATCTCTCCCTCTCTTCCTCTATCTCAGCTCCTTCTCTCCCTTCCCTTTCCACGACGCATTACCACTCTCTGTCCCTCTAACCCTGCCCTCCCTCCCCTTCTCTCTTCTTTCATTGTTAAAGGCAGAAAGCACAAAAGGGGTTTTTAATTAAGGCAGGATGCTGCTAAACGAGGGGCTTCTAAAGTCCAGTCGGCCTGTAAAAGATCCCCGTTCTACAGGGACCCATAAAACACAGACAGCGCCTTGACGGAGAATGGAGAGCGGTTGGGGTGGAGGGGTGGTGGCGGTGTGGTGGTGGGGGGGTGAAGAATGGATATAGACAGGAAAACAGATAGGCAGACAGTCAGACAGCAAAACACAGACAGAATGGGAGAAAGAGGATCTACATGGGACTGCAATGACTGATGACAACCAGCTGACTGGCAGCAGTGTGGATCAGCTTGTTTTTGCATTTTTGTATAATTTACAGTCGAACGGTGGGACGAAGACTTAAGAAACCACAGGAGTGAGAAAAAAAAGTGACAGTGTCCTAAAAAATGCTGTGCTTTTATTTTGGAGACAGTTTTTACTTCCATAAAATGATGTGACATTTATGATGTAGAGCACTTTGGCCTTTCTCACCTTTTTCATCATATATTTTATTCCCTCCACCTCAGCTTCCCGTACACTGCCTGGAGCTTCTTCTAATTCAGTGACTCCATTAATCGTGCCTTTGTGGTATTCACCAATGTCTATAAATCCATTTATCTGATGCTAAGGTGGGCCTTTAGTTTGGAAAGAGAGGGACACTGTGAGAAAGGTTTGGACACAAATCAAGAAAGGGGAAAGGAGGTAAAAGAAGGAACAGAGAAAGACAGTTGATGGAGGGAATAGAGAAGGAGAGAAAGGGACATATAAAGTGCCAGAGTGAGCAGGAAGGAAATAAATGTAAATGTGGGAAAGAGTAATGGGAAGGAAAGACATCACACGGGGTTGTCTATGTTCCAGCAGAGGGAGAGAAAACACCGTGGTGACAGAAGAAGAGAGAAGGCCCATTTAAGTAGATGATGTGATGGTGATGATTTAATCTCTCCTTTTTCACTCTTTATGCTCTTTCGTGGCCCCTCCTTTCGACCGTCAATCCCTCTGAGTACCATTAAGTGAAAGAGTTTAAGTGCCAAAAGATCTCAGGCGCTTTTTTCCCCCCTTCTCTCTCAAATTCTCATCTATCTTTCCATTCTCCATCGCAGTCTCTTCTCCCTCTCTCTTCTCCTCTATCGTGTCTTTTTCTCTCCCCCCCCCTTTTTTTTACGTCTTTGCTGGTGCTCTCTCGCTCCCCCCTCGCTCTGCTTATAAATGAAAAATAATGGCAGTCGAAGGGGGAGGAATAAAAAGAATAAAAAAAAGAAGACATGCGTGCAGAGGAGAGGAGTAGAGGAAAGAAGATTAAGAAATCACAGCCAGTGCGCAGAGCCGAGCGAGAGGTTGAATGCATTTATGTATGTATGTTATCAGTATAATTATGGTGCTATGTAGCGACGGCTCAGTGCTGAAAGAGCAGTCTTATTGTGCCTGTCTGCTCTTCAGATGAGTGGAGAGAGAAAGAAGGGATTGTGCCTCTTTTCTGTCATTTCTTTATGTTTTAAAGTGTTTAAGGAAAATTATATAGAGTGGAAAAAGGCTCCAGCGTGTTTCCTTGTTGTACTCTGAAGAGGGGATGAACCATGTGAGCTGTGTGTTACATGGTGCTCACAAGTGACACACAAAGATGAGCTGTAAGCAGGTTTAGGTATTAGCCTTTTTGCCTGATTCTGTTCCACAATTTGTTTTTCTTCTTCCAGTTGTTTTCTTCAATTCAAAAATGTGAAAAGATGCTCTCATAAAATATTAAACAAAGCATTTTGTGTCCTCAAATTGGATTAAATCATATTAGTTCATTCATTGACTTCGTAAGACAAAAATACTTTGTGGGAATTGATTTTTTCTTATAATTGTTTGTTCACTCATTGTTTAATCACTCATAAGAACAAGAGAAACAAAAGCCTGAGTTTTAAAAGTGCATTTTTTTTCAGTCAGACCTATCTTCAATAATATAATGTGTATAAAAAAGTTAAGTCAGAGTCATTGGGACTTGTTTGTGGAAAAAAGACAGACACTGAATCTTTATATTCAGGTCGGTTTGTTACACATTCGATGTTTGTGACTTCAAGCGAACAAAGTGCCCGTTTTGCTCCTGCTGATATCAAATAGTCAGCGGGCATAATTACGTTGTCACGTGTGTCTCTTCGGCAGACACGCACACAGATTACGATTCTTGTCTCCATTTCCGCGTCAATCCCTGTCATTTTCTCTTTCTCTTTATCTCTTCCTTTCAAGAAAAGAGAAAACGGTGACTCATGAAGGAGGTGAATATGTGAAGGCATGAGGGAGGGAGGAAGGGAGGGAGAGAGAGAGAGAGAGAGAGAGAGAGAGAGAGAGAGAGCAGCAGTAAGAGCAGAATGATGATGTTTATGGAAGAAAGAGAAAAAATAAAGAAGCATTTAGTCTGTGTGTTTTCAGGGAAGGTGGGCCACTTTAGTGGGACAAGCTGTCATTAGAGCGGTGGGCTGATGCAGTGGCCTGACAACTGGCAGGGACAAACATACAATCATCGTATTAGAGCAACTACTCTCTGCCTCACTCTGTGCATGTGTGTGTGCGCACCATGCGTGTGTGTGTGCGCGCACGAGTGCGTGTGTGTGTGTGTGTGATGTTTGCACTGCGTTTCCCCACTCTTGTGTTTCCGTGCCTTCTTTCACTGGCTTATTATATACAATCTTTGTGCTGGCGGCTCGCTAGATGGCAGCCATAAACACAAACTGATCCTCAAATAACTCCAGACGGTTTTTACCCGGCGTCCCTGAGATAGAGAAGGAGCGAAGGAGACGCTGCTGCTTGAAAAATCACGTCTAAAAATGTCCACAGACAATGACATAAAGTCTCTCTCAAGTGTTGAAATTAAAGTAACATTTAAAATCTGATCTTTCAATATTCCGAGATACTGCAGCTTGGATTTTTTTAACCAACAAACAGAGAAAGAATAAAGGGAAAGTACAAAAAAAACCTACATTGAAGTAATATTCACAATTTGAAATAAATGGTCTTTTTTATTGTATATGGAATTTTAAACCAGGCCAAATAAATAAGAAGTAAATTGAGAACGTACAGTGGCCAAAAATCATCGTCGGAAAGCATTGTGTTGGATCAGATGAACTGCATTTGACTACCTGCTGACAAACAATAGTGGCTGCAGGCGTGGAAGAATGAGGCCTCTTGGTGCCAGATTCTTATAGAAAGCAGAGGTAAAAATGAGAAGAATAAGAGGGGAGAGCAAAAACAGAGAGGAAGCAGAAGTTGTAGCAATAGAGACAGCAGAGGGAGAAGTGCTGACAACGTCGCTACCACGGGTTGGCTAATACCTTTCCATCACACCGAGCATTGTGCTCTCAATGCTGATAAGAACACACAGTCCAATAAGCAAAAAGGGAGAAAAAGGATGGAGAAAAAAACCTTACACAATTCTATCTAGATGCTACCAGCAATGCTTTGGGAGGGAGAGAAAGTGAAGGAGGGATGGAAGACATAAAAGGAAATACATTGAATTAAAGAATGGCGTGAGGAGGGAAATAGGAGCAAAATGCATTTACATTTCTATAGTCAAATGAATAGAATGATTTCATCAATAGACTGAATTGCTTTTGCAGCCCTCACACTCCCGTGTTTGTTTTTCTGTCTTTGCTCTTTTGCTCGGTTTATTCCTCACGTCCGTCTATCGGTCGAGGGTTGTTGAACCGCCTGACGGCTTGTTGGGTTGATACAGTACGAGCGAAGTACAAAAAAGAAAAAGAAAACACATGTAAGCTCGACTTGTTAGCGACACGCATCAGTTCCGAGAGAGAGGATTTCCGCTGGTGCAGTTAAACAGTTACAGCAAGAACACACACAGACACAGCTGAACCTAGTGCATTAAACATGCACTTTTAAGGTGTGCACTTTATAAAAAGAGAAGTGAGAGGCTCAGGAGAGAAGGAAATAATAAAGTCTGTGTTGTTTCTGTATAGTGTGGGTCTGTGTGCACTTGTGTGGGTGCGTGTGTGCGTGCGTGCGTGTGTGTGTGTGAGTGGCTGAGTTTAGCTCCCCAGAATCACAGTGTGTAGATGATTATAGTTGTTTTCAGGGACAGAAATGAATAAAATAAAAAATAAAAACTCCAGCAGCGACAGTCAATCTAAACCACTCTCCCTCCTACTGGGATCTCGCTCGCCCTCTCCTTCCTGCTCTCTTTGGGTCTCAATCTCTCTCGCTTTCTCTTGCGCTCGCACTGCCTCTGTTTCTACTCCTTACACACACACACACACACACACACACACACACACACACACACACACACACACACACACACACACACACACA
>JAUESF010000001.1:10006494-10017348 GCA_032274765.1 Malacoctenus tetranemus | reverse complement strand
CACACACACACACACACACACACACACACACACACACACACACACACACACACACACACACACACACAGACGCACACCTTGTAGGGAGACGCGCACACACATACACTCAGCCAGCTCAGAAGCGGAGTACTGTATCTTTGCTGCCACCTAATGCAGATATCACACACGCCGTCTCCCGGCACCAGGAGGCTTTACTCCTACTTTGTCTCCAGCTCAGGGCTTTGGGTTCTTTAATCCTGCCGTGTGGGGTTTCAAACACACTCGCAGGTCCCGGGCTCTTCAGCACTGCGGCAGGCCTCCGGTGGCTTGGGATTTTGGTTTTTGCGGGGGCTGGCGATGTGTGAGGCGTTTGTGATATGCTAATTTAATCATTTTTGTCCACTCCTCCCCTTCCTTCTTTCCCTTTCGCACCTATCAATCTAATCACTTCATCGGGATTCCTGGAGCAGGTGGGGGAGGGGAGGGGAGGGGGGGGCGGTTGTGATTTGTGTGGGGGAAGCGGAGGTGCACATTGGGAGAAACAAATAGACAGAGGAAAAAAAGAGAGAGAAGGGGGAGGGGGCAAGAGGGGTTCTAAATATCACAACAGCCTTTTCATTCACACGAGCACATGTGGCCTCCATTTAGAATCTCTCCTCCCCCACGTGCACACACACACACACACACACACACACACACACACACACACACACACACACACACACACACACACACACACACGCACACTTCCTGAATGCTTTTAATTTTAGTGATGGTTCACTTTAATTATTATGAAAATTAAATCAAATGTAATCGGTGGATTAATGCGACCGATGAGATAATTCAGCCGCATGGTGATGAGAGCAGCATGGATCGCCTATAAATCTCCACCAAAACGCTCAGGAGGGAGCGCGCTGGAGGTATCTCACTCGGCGAGCACGTATGCTGAGGGGTGTAAAGTCAGGGGTCGGTCTTGTGCCATTTACATGTCCGTGTTTAGCCATTAATTTACTGCCGAACATACATATTTTTGATATGTATCAGCAGGAACAATTGAAGGTGTCACTGGATGATGGTTCCACAGTGTTGTGAGCAAGGGCAAACAGCGAGCTCAGTAAATGGGTCCTCCTGACCACGGAAACTGAGAACGTCTTCCTACAATAAACAGGAAACTTCTCTTAAAGTTCCGCTTTGTCCTCGAAAGACCTGAAATCTCGGCTTCTACTGCTTGTAATTAAGGGCACTCATGCCTGTCTGGAGTCAGCACTAATGTTACCCGAAGACCCAAAAAATGTGCTGAAGAAAAACCGGCATCAAAGACGTGTTATATTAAAAACATTCACAATTACAGGGTGATGGTGCACATTCTCCCGGTTGTCAGCCATTGTCGACTTTTTTTTTTTTTTAACCTTCTGTTACTACAGAAACAGTCGTCTAGCATTTACTGTATGTTTTATATTGTCACGTCACACTTGTTTCGTCTGATAATGAAAAAACTTTTGTGTGAATGGTCGTGTCATCACTGTCATGTAAACCCTGACCAAGTACATCTTGTTTAATCAGAAACAGGTCGCGGTCTGTGAAAAACATCAACAAATAAACTGTAACTCAGCCTTGAATGTTGTCAGTGCACATTCACCTGTTGTTGTAAGTTGTTGTTTTACGGGTGTTTTCCTCCTTGATCACTCTTTAGTTTTCATTTTCACTTGGAATCGGCCTCTTTGTGTGCTTCAAGCAAACAAGCTGAGATTAGGACATCTCACTCAGCAGAGGTGGAGGTAGAGTTGAGGCAGAATCAGAGATACTTCAGGTAAAGTTGGCCAGAGATGATCTATAAAGAACACGCACGGTAAACGATGCACCAGAGAAGAAGCGCGGCGAGCTCCTGTGTCTGTCTGCATCCTTTATTTACGGGAGCTGTCCGCGCACGAATGATGGCGGCTTCATCAGACTTCCTTGTGCTTTGGCAGGCGGGAAGTTCAGCGAAGCTGTTTTCTTTATGGACTGACAGATTTGTTACCTTCCTTTAAAGCAGCCGCAGAGACTCCACTTTGAGTGGGAAACACAAGAAAATCCCACCGAGGAGTTCATAAATTCGAAGAGGAAAAATGTGGATCTGTGCGGTGCCAGCTCAAGTCCCGTGAAACCAGCGAGCGCTGTCATGTTTATAGGCTGATTGTGATGATGATCCACTTTGTAATAAATATGTTTTTCCTTTAAATGTGCGGTTTCATGCAAAGTTGATTTTTTTTTCTCTTTTTCATTTCAATGAAATGTTTCTGTTCTACACAATCAAAAGCATTATGGGAAAGACTCCCTTTTGTTGTTGTTTTTTTATATTCAGATTGATGTTGAGCCCTGAATCCAAAACCAATCTCTTCCAGCAGAGACATTTTTACACGACTGCTGCCACCAAAAGACAAATTAGTGTGATGCAAGTTGACAGAAAGCTAACAATCATATTTTTTGTTGCTCGTGATGATTTTATTACTTTTACTAAAGCCGTTCCACTCCATTGATGGACAAAAGGCCCGATGTAATGGAAGTATGGAAAAATGCCATGAATTAAGTAATGAAAAGTAGATTTGAAAACCTGTTCTGTAAAGTTTGAGAGATGCTTCCACATCTTTCTCTGAGTCTTTCATTCATCCTTTTCCCCGTCCAACTCCCATCCCTCTCACTTTATGTCCCTCTTTTTCTTTTACTATACCTCTTCTCTTTCCACACCCCACTTTCTCCTCGCTACCTTTCTCCCCCCCCCCCGCTACCACCTCCTTCCTCCTCCTTCCTCTCCCTCTTCCTGCTCTTAATCACAGAGTGTGAGGGAATTGATAACCGTCTATTACCATATGTTGCCCTGTGATTAATGTTCTCGGGTCTCTCTCGTTGTTTCTCATTCATAGCTCATGTCATGGCCCATAAACTAATACCTAAAAGAGATGTGCCAGATGATTCCCACCTTAAAAAAAAAAGAAGAGGAAAAAAAGGAGGGCACGAGGAAGAGACACTCAGAGGGGAGGATGCGGGGAACCGATGTTTGAGTCTGGTAAAGGGCAAAGACGGGAGGCGGTTAGCGGCCGTTTGGGAAAGTCAAAGATGAAACAAGGGGAAAAGGAAGAGTTGTTGGAGCTTTGTCACCGGCTGAAATATTTAGTTCCATTTTGTCTGGCAGAGCAGGTGTCAGCGTTATGCCAAATGGAGTTATTAAGGGCATAAATCTGAGGGGAAGAGCTGATTTGTCGCACTCATCATGGCATATTTATTAGGTAGCACCATTCCGTTATGAATCTACTGATAACAAGTGACAAGCTCGACATGGAGCCGCCACCGACACGAGCGCGAAGCAACAATCTCTGTAATTAAATGTTTGTTCATTGTTTATTCATGCAACATGTACTAAGTGTTTCTCCCGGCCCATTCCTCACTTACTTAACTGTCAGCTGTGTGAAAGCGCCGCTCAAATTAAATGAATGACAAGCCGTGACAGAGAATTATCATCTGAATCTGCGGCCGCCTTCAGCCTCATGAGGCTTTATGGAGACACTCCGCTCATTTACTTGCCGCCTCATCAGCGCAACGGACACCAGGAGTCTGCTGAGCACCACGCGCTCGCCGCCAAACAGCACGCAGTCAGCAGCGCGCTGGTGAACACAAAAGTCAGCGGAAAAGTGAGCGAAGAGTAAATATTACTTGGTGTGGCCAGAAACAGGACACTAAGTGACTGATATGTTTGCGCTGTAAATTTCTGAGTTGGTGAGAAAGTCACTTTAGTGACGTGTTTGTCGTATCGTCCTGTCAGAGCCGCGTCCACAGCTTTCTCGTTCACCAGCGTGCTGTAAAAAATGCAGGTATTTGTCTATTCCTCCCTGATGTATAATCCTTACCTGACTAAAAACCGAAAGCAAATCGTCCATTACAATGAACAAACTCGTGACCCGGCAGCTTCAGGCAATCCAGGCACATCCAAGACTTCTAAAAATCCAGCACAAGTCTGATAACAAGAAGCCACATGGAAAGAATCACTGGAACACGGCGCTCTTCAGTTTTTAAGCACAGCGTCTTCAGTTCTCCAACAGTTTCAGTATCAAGTGTGAGCTCCCAGACTCAAAGTGAAATATGTCACCATGAATATCAAAACAATGGAAATTCTTTAATAATGGAGTACAGTGTGTTTCTTTGTGTGTGCGGAAGTGCCAGCTGAGGGACGATCCGTCTATTTTAGTTCAGTAAACCCTGGCAAGCTCCGATTAGTTTCCAGATGGTGCACACTTAAACAAATGAACACAAAAAAACATGTAGAGACACACACACACACGCACGCACGCACGCACGCATGCATGCAAGTATGGCTTTGAGCTCAAAATTTGACAATGAACTGGTGCCGTGACCAAGGAGACGTAAAACCGAAACTTTAGTTTCTCAAAATCTGATCGTACTCCTTGTGAAAATCCAAAGTTTTTAACACACACAGTTTAAATTGGATAGAAACGCTTTGACACATGCACTGAGTGGCTTCTTTTGCTTTTTTCCCTGCTCGGTCTGTCTGTCCTCACTTTGTCTTGTACGTCATCCACGTTGACACACGCAGTGCAGTAAATACAAAGTGACAGACTATCACAGGAATGTGAATGCATAATTGATCAGGTTATAAATTGTGTGTTTATTCCTGCTGACCACGACACTCCAGTCGGACACAACGAGACGCACCTGTACTTGATATTCCTGCTGCTGGCTAATTGAGAGCAAGAGGGAAACTTTGAGGAATCTGCATAATTCACAGCTTCTTAGCATATTTAAATCAGACTCGAACAGCTTATACTGAAAACAGGGGCGGGGCCTATCGTTGTACATTTAGGTGGAATGGCAGATTTGACGCTTTACCATCAAAATTTATGGTTGTCAGATACGGAGCAATGGGTAATGAATGAGATGTCTGGTGGTAGTTTTTACTTTGGCTGGAGAACGCTGAGAGAAAATATCAACTGACAGAACTGCAACATTCACCCTGGCCTGTCTTTATTTCGTTAGCATCACATTTATCACAATTTTAAGACAATAAGAAAAATTGATTTTCTAAAAAAAAAAATTAAGTTTCAAATATTTGGTCCCACCAATTCTTTCTTTCTTTGTCTGATTTTCTGTCATTTTGGCCTTAAAGCCTGCTGCAGCCCACCCTGGTTACTTGATTTGAAGCCAGTATGTTGGCCATCATGTCATGCATGTCTGTCGTTGAAGTTTCCTCTCATATATAATGACGGTTGCTTTCTGTCTCCCAGGGGACACGACTTACATCCAGACGACACTAGGTCATGTCACTGGGCATCAGAGACATACGGAGTCCTGTGCTCCCTTTCTTTATCTGTATTTTCTTCTGTAAAAGTTACAGAAGGGCCCATAATACCTTTTTGTTAACGAGAACATGCAAACCAATCAAAACACTCTCGTTTTCTTTTTTTTTTAAATTTCAAATGAGTGAATCAATTTTCCTGACAGGGCTTTTTCCTCCAGCAGTCCTCCAGAGGGTTCAACAGGAATTCAATCACCGAGGACAATCGCAGTGTAATTAAGCTATTGCTAATTTAACTGACGGTCTGGAAATGATAATAATATTAGCCTTTCTCCCTGACAAAAACTCAATTAAAAAAAAAGGAAGAAAAAAAAAGAAAAACAGCGACATTAGCCGAGTGTGGGACACTTAGAGAGCACGAGTGTGTCTGTGAGAGAGAGAGAGAGAGAGAGAGAGAGAGAGAGAGAGAGAGAGAGAGAGAGATGACAGCAGCAGTGAAAGAGTGTCACAAAGAAAATAAAGCGAGTCGAAAAATGCAGCAAAACTGGCTATAAACAGGCAAACAGAAGGAGTGAGAAGAAATGAGGGAACGAGACAACGAGAGGGTGCGAGTCAAGTGTGCATAATAATGTGCACACCACTCAAGTCTATATTTAAATGGTGCCATTGAGCTGCTTGTTGAAACAGAAGCGGTTGACTCGACTGGCTCGTCTGTATGTAGCAGTGAAGGGCCACGCATATATTATTCTGGAGTTGAGATAATTTGTCGACAATTAGCCAGAACAGGGTACAGCGAGAGGCTGATTAGCATGTTGGTACAAGTCAGCCACAGGAATAGAGACACAGGGGCTTTGAAACTGACATGAATTTGACATCGCACATACCCTGTCATATTTTCCTTTTCCTCATTTATTTTCTTGTTTTTTCCCCCCCTCTTTAAGGCAGATTTAATATTCATGCAGAGGCAAAACCATGAATATGGATGTGCGGACAAACTGACGAGTTTCAGTGACGATAACAAGAAAAAAAAGAACACAGAACACAGTCCCTTGTGAAAAAGCGTGTGTGGATTTTTAGTTATATTTTCAGCTCATCTGTGGGGGATTTTTTTCCCCCCTAAAGTTGGGGGGCTACGCGATAGATTCCCTCAGTGCATACTCTTTGTGCTGGAAATATCAGAGGACAGGCTGGTTTTTTAATATTTTTTAACAATCATTTTGGTACCAGAGAGTTCATTTTAATGGGGTGTAAAGTGCCTGTAATGCTGACTGCAGATCAAATATTACATTTTTCTCTTTCAGCAGATTTGGGAGGGCAAATAAATGTCTTGGAAGACGCAGTGTCTCTGTAACTGATGTGCAGAGGAAGACAAATTTATTTGGATTCGCTGTAGCGTGCGGAGGCCAAAAACCTCAGCACACGCCCCACGTGTGAGAGTAACGTCAGAGCTCCAAACAGCAAACAAACATGCAACCTGCTTTCAGTTTCAGCTGCGAAAGCAAGCACGGTTTCTTTTTCTAAAACCTTCCTTTTTGAAGCTTCGAGTTGAGACTTGCTCATTTACTTAGTTGGTGGCTGAAGGTTTAGACTGCTGGGAGACACGGATCCTCACCTGTCTTTTCGTCAGTCACATCCATGTTACCAATGCAACGCATGGGATGAACTTTATGTGTCCCTCGCTTCTAGTCTGTCCTGGCGAGGTCATAATCAGCATGTCATTAATTGAATTCAATCAGTTGAATGTTTTGGATCATCGATAATTCAATTTTTAAGGATAGGAAGAAAAGCCACCCCTAAAAACGAGGCCCAATCAGGCTGACCAGCCCCGACGAAGTCTTTGAATCAGAGCGGATCGATGCAAATTTCACTTCAACTTTCAACATCATCCAAGAGTCTCGAGGAGGAATCCATTAATTGACCTCTCTGTGGCCAAGTGCACAGCGGCACCAGCAGCTGGGAGTCGGTACAAGGATGGATGACCGGAGCGGACCACAAATCTTCAGAGGCGCCTTTTACAGTCTTCGTTTGACAAACGACTAAATCAGAGGCAATGTTACAAGACTATATGCACGTTAAGGCAAACGTCAGTAAACAAATGATCAGGCATGAGCTCGAGGTGGTTCGGCTGCCTCGATCACTCTTAAGAAAGCAAAGCGAGGTCAGATTTCAGGCCGGTGTGAGACGGAGGCGGTGAGGAGTGTCAGGAGGTAACGTGGCATGTACACGACTGCTTAGAGAGCGAAACAGAACACGTCACTGTGTCGTCTGAATCATTTTAACAAATGAGTTTGCTGGCTGTTGTCCACAAGTGACTCACTGCTTCAGTGTGCATTACCTGGGAATAACACATCAGACTGCATGCAAATGTAACGGTGGCAAGTAAATTTGATCACTGTTGATGAAGCTGTCTGCCACTTTAGACTTTCAAACAATGTGTCCGTCCCCCTCTGTCCATCTTATTCTGTCCAAGCATCGGAATAAAAACAGCGCTGTGCTTCATGTGATTTCTTCCTGAACCTGGGACAGAATATTACTTCAATTTTCCTCCTTTCTTGAATCGAGTGATCACACATTTCTTGTACGGAGTGAGCAGAGGAGATATTACACCAGTGTGAAAGCAAACCTCCAGAGAAAAACAATCCCATCTATCCCACCATGCATCTCTTCACCTTTTCCGCTTCTCTTTGGATGGCAGGCAGTGTTTGAAGCCTTATCGGGTTCTCCGCTGTTTCATGTCCGCCAGATGAAGGCTTTTAATGTTGGAGCAAAAGGTAGCGTCTGAATAATTACCAGGGCGCCAAGCTGCGAACGCAAATTACTGCACACAGCAACAGATGTGTGACACACACACACCAGCAGGGCTGCACAAGCTTAACACACGTGCAAACAAACAGGCCGTCTGCACGCGTAAACGTGTAATCATGCAAGCCGACGGAAGCCCATCTTTGTCTGACGTGTGTGCATACAGGCAAGCGCTAACGCCAAGAGACGCAGTTTCAATCAAAGTCTGAACCAGGACATGATGAGCATGTCTCCCATCCTACGGGAGCTTGGAGCGGCCATTACTTTACTGCTTCGAGTTGGACCCTCGTGATACAGACACACACATAACTCTGTGCGCTTTACACAAGACTAATGTGAGAATGTTTTTTTACAAACTAATTGAGTTCCACCGACTTCCTCACACATGTTTCTTATTTGAGAGCTTGTCACTCCCCGTCTGACCTGCAGGACAAACTTGCTAAAAGTAAAAACCTGAAAAGACATCAAAAGAACTGTTTTGAAACTTGGCATTATGACGTTTTTCACGGGGAATCTGATTGTTGCGGTTAAAGTAGCTGACATACGGCTCCCTCATCCACGATCAGAGTCGGGACGTTGCAGTGACTGTATCACTGCACAAGCAGGCTCACTGTCTTCCCAGTGGTAGTGGTTAAATTGTTAAAACAAACTCTGTTTTTATACAATGTAGAAGTGCTCTTGTGTCCTAAAAACAATTCAAGTGTCACTGCTTGAAGCTTTATTTTGTGTGGCCCACCTAAAGTCAGGATGGGTTGCATTTAGCCATGAACTCCACTCAAACTGACATCTTTCTTTTTAACTCTGTTTAACAACACAGAGAAAGTAGGAAACTACAGTTGAGGCTCAGCTGAAGGGAAACTGTTTATTGGCTGTCACTTTGTGCTTGTCAATGAGTGCTGCCTTGTATTGGCGATACCTTTAATCAGGGTGACAGACAGACAACAGTACTCCCTGTCATTTACCAAAGAGGCTCCTCATTCATCTCCCTCCATCGACTTCGCATAGACACACTCTCATTCCGTCTTTCTCATTCTCTGAGTGTCAATTAATCTTTCTCCCGCTCCCCCGTTCAGGTTGCTCTCCCCCCTCGGTCTCACTTTCGCTCACATTCATGCCGTTCTCTCCCGCCCTCCGCTCATTGTGCTGTTGCCAGTGTAGTTAAGGTGATGGCTTGACAGACAGCGCTTTAGGGTGACGCCTGTTTGCCTTGTGTTTTATGGCGTCAGTATTGTGTGGAAGACATTAAGCATCTGTCGCCGTCATTAGCCGGCCAGCAGACTCGCTCTGTTATGAGATGCAGATGAATGACTTGAAGGAAATCCAAATGTTCACAATCTAGTTTTCCATCCTCGGGAGTGTTTTATTGGGATTTGTAATCACACTGTGTCATTTCGCTTGTTGTTTTTGTTACAGTCACTGAACACGGGACCGCACTCCAAATTCCCATGTTCACATATGGTCGGTGAAGACTCGCTGCAAGTATCTGGTTTTACAAAAGATGTTTTGAAACTATCGATGAAATACATTCCTCAAAGATTTTGTCCTCCCGTGAAATCTTTTGGATTCAGCCGTTAGATATTCGGGGTCATCTGGAGGATGCAAATCATCGAGGTGAAGGAGCTGCCCCCCACCTTTAGTCTGTGCATTGATACACTCCATAAACACAATGCACATTTTTGTAAATAATAATCTACTTACTTAACCAGTTTTACTGGTGCAGGGGTCAAAGTAGCATCCTCTTTGTCACAAGCCCCCACAACCCCCTCCATCTCTGACCTTGAGGTCGCTGCTGCCCCTATTTTTACCTTAAGTGACACAACATTTTTGTGAACGAAGCTCGCTGTGTTTCCATGCAGCTGTCCTCCTGCATTTTATATTGCCTGCATTTCAAATGAATTACATTTGGATGTGGTGACATGAAGTTAAATGTCAAGGTGGGGCTGAGTTTTCTTTAAGGGAAAAAATGCATTTTGTAATGAGAGCCTCTGGAAAATCTCACAGATCGAAACTGTAGGTGTGTGTCTCTATATATGCTTCCTTGTGAGGCCATCCAGGCACAAGTTTGGGTTTTTTTTTCAGTGTGTGTCTCTGGCTCTGCATGTGTGTGCCTAATGCAATGCCCCAAGCGAAGCCCCCGTTGGGACATCATGGTCAGACAGACTTATTCAACAACACAAATAAAAATCAATAAACAATCTGAAGTTTTCACCCTAAACACTGCTTCTTTTTTAAGCTCTGTTTTTTCAATGAATATACAACGTGGCCAGGACCTCACCAGCGTCGACAGGTCCTGTCCCTGGGAGAGATTAGATAGTGTCTTGAAAAACAAGAGGAAAATTGAGAGAGAAGAGGGGAGCAGGGAGGAAGAGAGCGGAGTGAAAAAGGAGCCACTGTGTGAGTAGAGCAATGACACTGCAGGTCAAATCAAATAAAAGAAACAGTCCAAAAATGACAAAAATGTGTTAAAAGAGATGTTATGGGATGTTTTGTCAATGACAACTACAAATAAAAATGAGTTAGTCAGTGGGATCTGCCAGTGGTGCAACAATCACACAATTTATATTTAAGATATAAATCGTTGAATGGTTGCAAAAAACACAGCAGCTCCGTGGGCTGTACTCTGATTAATTTGTACATTTTTGCTCATTCTCGATGCCATTTTTTTGCAAGCATGATTTCTGCAATGCACACATTGCTCACATTGTGTGCGCATCACACACACACACACACACACACACACACACACACACACACACACACACACACACACACACACACACACACAC
>JAUESF010000001.1:9923537-9938517 GCA_032274765.1 Malacoctenus tetranemus | reverse complement strand
AGCTGCATTTGAGACGTCAGAAAAATGCTTCAGAGTGTTGTTCAGCATGGGGGTGAGTAGAAAATGAAGGTACATCATTGTTTGGGTGAACTACTCCTTTAATAGAATCGGTGGTGGAGGAGTTCAGAAAAGTTGAAACAATGTAACTGAGTAATTGTTATCGACGACTCATTCACAGTTGTGTGTGTGAGAGCCTCAAATGATAGTAAAGCCTGCGTGTTGTGTTAGGTTGTTTGAAGATATGTGAAGTTGTTGCAACATCCAGTACATTGCAGGATGCTTCTTACTCATCCCACAGATGGATCTTTTTTCTGACTATGTACACATTTGCATCTCGTGTGTAATTTCTGCATTTTGTTTTTTTTTTTGTATCTTTAGGGACAGCGAAGCGCTCATCCCTCCAGGGTGAAGAGAAAGACTCCGCTGCCTCCGCCATGCTCCAGAAGGGATCTAACTTCAACACCATGCCAGCGAGCATGGCAAAGGTTCACCTCCAGAACGTGGCTGATTACACGAGCCACACTCTGACGCTGCGCCGGGAGAAAGGTGCCACCAAGGGAATCAGCACGGAGCTGCCTGGCGCCAAATCCATCTACATCTGCGATGGTGAGCTCTTCAAGCAGCTGGACAGCGACATGCCTCGGGGGACAGGCGAGGGCAGCAGCTCTGAGGGTGCTGGCAAAGGCCCCAGGTATGTCATTCTGCCGGCGAACAGCACAGGCACCCTGAAATCAGCCAAGGGGAAAGAGGAGCAGATGGCCAAGTACAACATCGGCGTGGAGCAGCTGCCCCAGACCAGGCTCATTCACCTGGCTAACCCTGCCAACGGAGAGCCGGTGCCCAGCTTCGGGCTGAAGAGCCTGCCCGCGGACCAGGTCAGTGTGTCCTGCTCTGACAGAGACTCACCTGCACACAACCTGCAAAATGTGCCCAGAGACTCCCAGGCGGCAAGCAGCATGTGTGACGGGGGAGAGTCGGGGAACTCTGGAGCCATGCCCAAGAGTGAAACTGTCTCCACACTGTCCATGAGTTCACTGGAGGTGAGGCCACTCAGTCATTCCACGTGTCACTGTTGTCACTGAGAATGCACCATCAGCCCATACGTCATGTTGATGATCAAGCATTTGAGCCGAGTTGTTTCGTTCCGCATCCCATAAATTCTCAAATATGTTCGAGGTCATTTAGCTCAGGCACAGGACCACAGAACCAACACAGCCTCAGGTTTTTCCTTCAATATCTTATCTCTAATGTAGGCTTTTTTTCAGCAGGAAAGCAATTTTTCAGAAAACCAATTCAAATCACATGCAGCCAATTCTATCAGACCAACAACAGTTCAAGCAGTTCTGGATGTTTTTTTCATTGCATATCAATAAAGCAAACTGCTCATTTTTTACAGAATTTGTCCTTTAATTTTGTTCTCTTATGTATTACTGTTCTGTAAATTTCCATTATCAGACCAACACTCAGTGCAAACCCGTGCCAGAATTATTTCGGTTCAGCCCAATTGAGATGCAGGGAAGGTGCATGTGGCCCCTGAACAAATACACGATTGACGCCCCTGTCATATAGTGACAGCAGGAGATTGAAGGGCCCGCAGGATCTCTGCTCCACAGGTTCACCTGAGATAAGCACTTTGACGCGTTCGTTACTTTTGTTAAGAGCTGAAACAAATGAGAAGCAGAAAGTCCCCAAATAGGCCCAAAAAGAAAAGTCGAAAATATTTGGGGGGGAAATTGGGATTTAGGGAGAAATCGTGTAAAAAAGACTTTTTTGCCGGACTTTTTGAGACTTACATGCCAGAATCACACTGTTGTTGCTCTGACAGCTCTTTGGTTACATGTGACGTGCCACACGGAGGCGGTATTTACACGAGCAGCCTCCATGTTTGCGAGCGGCTCTCGTTTGAGAATTTACAGCAGCTTCACTGTGGTGATCATCGCTTCCTTTCCATCAGACCTCCTTTTTCCCAATCCAAAGTCATCACAGTTTCATCCCAAAACAGCTTCAGTCCTCCTATTCCAGCCCATGAACGCTTCCATCGAGGTGACCGCTCACCACTTACTCTCTTTGATTGGACTGCAGCCATTCGTATAGCGAGCTAAAACAGTGGACGATATTGGGTCATAGTATTTTTTTTTGGCAGCAGTTATGTGGCATGTATTTTTGCTAGTGTTTGACCAATGTAGCCTTAAATGACCAAACTATTACCAGCATATCAATGAGGGAGGCATACAGCAAACAAATGTACATGTCAGTACTCCTTTGAAGTCAATCAGGCCTTCTTTTTTTGACTCTCCACATTTGAAAAGTGTCTCCACGTTCTCGGGCTCCATGTAAGAAGAGCATCTTCGAAAAAGGGTCATTTTCAGTCAGCCCCGAGTGCAGACAGTGGCAGCAGGTCGAGACAGCGTGGCGATTGGTGCACAGTGGCCCAGACATCTGCCCGCTGGTGGCTTTTTCACTTCGGGCCAGAACGTACTTCCACAAGTGTGTGCGAGGCGGCAGCTGCCACAACAAGCGTGCAGCCCTGAAGGTCAGGTTTTCCCTTCGCCACTTTGTGAGGGACGACTTAAAGGTCACTCGGTCACAATCTGTTAACTGCAAACTTCTGCCAGTGGACTTCATGATGACCAGCAGTGAGGCACGTCCCGTCCCCGTCCCCTCCCCCGACCCCCCATGACTCATGCCTCCCCTCTGAGTCTCCACTGTGGCCTGATGAGGCAATATATGAGCAAACACTTAGGGATCACAAGGCACATAATATCAATATCAAGACATATCTTTAATCTCTGTCTTATCTCCCCCCCCCCCAACCCAGAGACGAAAATCACGCTATGCAGAGCTTGACTTTGAGGTAATTGTAGTCTCTTTGATTTCTCCAGATGTTTAAACTTAGACCAAACAGCTGCTATGTCTCCTTGCTACTCAGCCTCTCTCCATGTTTGCATCATGTTTATTTAATTTCTAATTTTTAAATTTTTTTTTGTCAAATTCTGTAGTGTTGAGATTAGAGCTGGTGAATGTGGAAGGGGGCTGAGGAAGGATTGATAGTAGCCCGTGTGCTGTTTGCCTTGTACATAACCTGCAATGTTCCTGTGCAGAAAATAATGCACACCCGGAAACGCCACCAGGACATGTTTCAGGACCTGAACAGGAAGATTCACAGTGCAGACAAGGATAGAGAATCTCCACCTGTTGACGCCAAAGCTGCCAAAAGATGGAGCGTGTCCTCTGCCAGCAGTGACAAGACCAACATGAGTGTAAAGAGTTTCACTTCATTCTGTCCTGCCCCCTCCCCTCCCCCCGCTATTCTGCTGTTGCCTGTGTCTCTTATGATAGCTCCACATGAACACGTCTGAGTGGACTCACCTCTTTCATTGTAAGTGTAGTCGTTCTAATGCTTGTGTTATGGGTCTTTAAAGGGTCAGCAACAAGACAGGGCACCTGTCCACACACAAAGGCTGCACCAGCAGTCTCAACTCAAGTTCAAAACATTAACACTCAGACAAGTCTGTCGAATGAAGTTACAAACTCTGGCAAAATGTATATTTAAAAAAATAGACTGATAAACCTAAGTCAGGGTTTAGCAATTATCACATGTAAACATGTCAAATCGTAGCTTTACAGTTGTCACTATCAGTCTCCGGCTGTTTCTAATTAGAGCAGTGCTTTACTTGCCTTGCTTCTCTGTCCAGTGACTGTTAACATACTGAGTCGTTGAATGGCTCCATCAGAAAATGATGAAATATTACAAGGAGAAGACTGTTGATTGAATAGACTGGAACTTTAAGCTGTGATTTAAGCAAAGTGTGAGTGTACAGCAACCAAAAACTCTTCCACATTCTGTTCAACCTCTATAGAAACAATGGCTTTCGTGTTTTCCTTCACAAATGCATTCAGTTCTCAGTGTACATCACAGCTAAATATCTGTACAATACCTGATAAAATAAGATACAGCCACATCATTGATGTTCCCTTTCATTGGGAACTTGAGACATAATTGTTGGCTGATCGTTTTCTGCACCTCATCCCAGAACCTTGTGCACCAGCCACCAAGCTGAAGCCCTACCTCAGCAGGTGAACACAAATGCCCCCCCCCTAAAAAAAGTGTAGATTTTATTTTAAAAGAGACTGCAAATTTCTCAAAAAACACCCTCCATAATCTCAGAGTGCCTAAAAAATGAATGAATCGGGAGACAAAATAACCAACAAATCGGGACTGTCGTGCTATTCACATTATTTCAAGTTCTATCTGTCAGCATTTTAACAGTCACAATGAAGTTAGAGATTGTACTGTTTCTTTCAACAAGACAAATTCTCAGCCGGCTTCTTTCAACTTTAGAAATAAAAAGCAGAGGATTGGGCCTGGTTTAGTCAGTAAGTGCCGTCACACAAGGAGTCACAGAAAGCAGACACTAGCAGGGATCCATGTTGGCTCTGTCGCTGCAATCATTGGATGACAGCAGGTGATTCCTTCCTCCTCCTCCTCCTCCTCCTGTTCCTCCTGCTCCTCTTGCCCCTCCTGCTGTTGCTGCCCAAAGCCCCAGAGCTCCGTTTGTTTCACAGCTTTGGATTTTGCATCTGTGTCACTAACCTGGTCTATCCAGGCCTCCACAGTTGCACACCTTTAAAAGTCTCAAGTTCCATAAAACCAGTTGCAGAGAGGATGTGCTGCAGTCACCATCATGCATAGCTCAGTTTTTTATCTGCATACCCATGTTCCATTGTGTTGGGTTCATCTGATGAAAAACCTCCAGAATTCCTTTGTTTTATTTGCTTTTTTTTCCTCCACCAAAATTGGGATGAGAAGTGTCTTTGCTGTGTGCTGAGTTGAAGTCAAAATCTGACTAAAGCAGGTGCAGTAAAGTGCAAAGAGTACAGTGTGACACTGTAGCTACAGACTAAATAGTCCTCCTGACTAAGTCTGCACTGAGTTTGACTGTGAGGTGTGTGTTTCTTGTCTGTCTATGTCTGTGCGTGTGACTGTGTGAAGCCTGTGCTGGTCTTGGGAGCAGTTCAGGGCCTACACAATCCCTATGACCCCCAAGTGAAAGCATAGTTTCCTTCCCAAATTTGTGCACCACAGTCAGTTAACAATGGTTGTTGATCTCAGAGCAGACCTCTGACCAGGATAGACTCTACTTGATGCCGTGATGACCTGGAGAACACTCTGAAACCTTGGTTTGAGACTGTACTTGGGCTTATCCTGTTTAAGTTATGTGGAGAACTCTTTAGGAAGGTAACCTTGGGGGACACTCCTCAGAATGCTGGTGCATGCCTTTGGATGCACGTGCCTTCTCACAGCACTGTTGTCTGTTCAATAAGCTCTGTGCTTCGACTGGTGAGTCTCTGGCTTCCATCCTTCTGGTTACCTCTCCACAGAAATTCTCATTGACATACGGAATCTTTGCAGACAATATTACTGACCAAAGAAGAAGAGTGGTTTGCAAGGCAGTGCGTCACACTGCCATCTGGCAACCTGGCATGCGTTTGAAATAACAGCTCCACATACCTGTACTTTGATGTGAATGTATGTGTGGGTGTATGGATGGATGTGAGGGATTGTTTTGGACAAGTGCCCCATTCATGGGGTTTTTCACCTTTTTGCCCAACTTTGGTTGGAGCACAGCACTGATGAGGATCTCCCTAGGAGGGGCTGTGGCTCCATAAGCAGGGCAGCCCTCCTTCCAATCACAAGACTGGTAGTTTGATTCCAGTCTTTGGCCACCAATGCGTCAAAGTTGCTCCCATTCAGAACACCGATCCCTGAGTCGGTGTTTGAATGTGTGAGTCACGCTGGTTATGCAAAAGAGAGGAAATGCTGAGGTAGGTCTGTTTAAAAAAAAAAGATCCTTAAGGAGAGCAAAAGGTGCCAGAAATGCTGCATTTCAGCATCAGCCAGTCAGCCCGGTCAACACAAACATGGAAGTGCCCTGATGCACCTCGGACAGTTGACTCTGATACCAGAAACTTGGCAAGAAAAGGGAATAAGCACATTTGACATGACATATGAAGTAGGACATGGGCAGATTAGAGGCAGTGGGAGGAGACTTTGGTTCATAATGCACTCAAATACAACTGAGGTTGAATGGAGATTCACAGGCAAACAGGCTGTCTATGTTCTTCCCGTCAGGACAAGCAGCAGACGCCCAGTAAGAGAGCATGGGACGCTATCCGGAAGACCCACTCCCCGCCATCATGGGTCAGGAAGGACCTGGAAGCTGTCAGCGCCTCCCCCCTCGAGTTGCAGACAGTGGAATGGGAGAAAAACAGCGCCACCATTCCTCTTGTGGGCCAAGAAATAATGGACCTGCAGACAGAGGTGTGACCTCGCAGTCCTGCTTTTTGTTTTTTCCCCCAGTGTTCTCCAACATACACACACACACGTGCACACACACACAAACACACACACGCACGCGCGCGCGTGTGCACGCACACGCACACACACTGCCTTGGTCTGTACTGTAACATAAAAGCTGGATGAAGCCTTGCGCGGGAGCATGGAGGAGCACTGTGAGGAATAGGGTCACACTACCAGAACAACTGAATGGATCGAGGACAGGAGCACGCCGTCCTCTTCTCGTGCTGTTTTCATTTGATGTGTCGGCGTCGGCAAAGTCCCAATGACCTCCTCATGTACGGTCTGCCGGCGCGCATCGGTGACAGATTGCCACAAGTAGCGAAAAAATTGACTTCTCGTGAATCACACGGTCATGTAATAAACAGCATAGCAATGGTAATCTCACAATGTTTACCCCTGTATTAAATGGTTGCAATGTAATAATGATAATGATTATGTCTTCTTTCCATTCTCGAGAGTACCGTTGCATTACTCTTCCACTGTCATCCTTACTGAAGACCGGTGTTGCACACAGCTGAAGTTGCCTCTGGATTCTTTTCATTTTACAAATGTGGCCATTGGAAAGAAAAGGGAGCAGGGGAGAAGAGGACAGAGCACCACCCTCAATGCTCCTCAATACCTCTTCCTCCCCCTCAGCAGCTCCCTGTAGTCCATCTGGCTCCTGCTCCTCATCCCTCCCACCTCTACTACAGGTGTGAGAAGCGAGGGAGTGGGGGGCGTGGATGAGTTATGGGGTAGGAAAGGGTCCGAGACACTCTCTCTCGAGCCAAAGCGGCGGGGATTGCCTTCTCATCAACAGACACCTCGGAGATGCTGAACAGAGTTGGCCTCTCGGACTCTAATGGGCTCTCAGACCTGAAATGGCCACCTGCACGGTTGACACATTGGGGGTGTGGAGAAATGACTCATAGCATGGCTCAGATGCTAAATGTGGTGGTGTTTTCAAGGAGAATGCAAAGAAATAAAGGGGACTTGTGCGTGTCAGTATGTGTGTGTTCATAGTAATGGGAGATGAGTAAATGGCTAAATCTATAATATACATATATATGTGTTATGGGTACACACACACACAGACACACACACACGAACACACACACACACACACACACACACACACACACACAAAGGAAGCAGAGGTGATGTGCGGGACAATGGTTGCACACAGAGAAAGCACAAGGCTCCTTTGGAGTCCCAATGTACAGCATTGTAATTACTTCAACAGAGTTCTACAGAATGGATTTTAGCCTATAAATATCTTTCTTACTGTGCTTGGGGATTAGTTGTTATCATTATTATGAATATGAACCTGATTATTCTGAATCCCCCCCCCCTCCCTTCCTTTCAGGGTTCTGGACTATACAAGTGTTCTGTATCGCAGTGTATCAGTGTGTGTTTTGATATCACCACCTGTCACTCTCTCAGAGGTGCATTTGTCAAAGTCCCAACTGCCAACCCTCAACCTCCAATGTCCTCTGACCAAACTGTTTGCACCCCACCCTACCACATCCTCCGCTCCCCCATCTTGGCTCACTCCCCTTTTATTTCACTGGGGTTGCCTCTTTGTTAATGTACAGTTTTCAGAGCACAAAATGAATGTGTCTTATTTCTAATAAAAGCATATCAATATAATGAAACAACAATGGGGTATTTTCTTTGCTTTTATTTCATTACATTTATATGGAAACAGACTCAAACTGAAGCCTGCATGGGGATGTGGTGGTTACTGGCCTGCCAAAACTCTTCATTTGAGCCAGCTCGTAAGGTTTATCACAGTTTGCGTGATCCAAAATCAGAGTTTTAAACAGCAACGCTGAATCTGTAGCGTGCTGCAGACTATGTATCATGATTCTACCAAAAGGTCTAATGAAGAAAAGACAACCAATTCTTTGTGGCAATTAAATATGCTACAATAGACAATAGTTCAATAGATATTTGTGTCCAGTACCAAGTACACAGAATTGAGTAGATGTGAAAGTTGCTCTGTAAGCTTCCCACTGTATGATCAAGTGCCTGTACTCACTAAAGATGCAGTATTGTGACTGTTTATTTATGTAAATATGCACTACACAGCTACTTGGCGTCAATGTGAAGGAGTTTGAGTCATTTTTTAACCAAAATACTCACGGCAAACTGTACCTGTGATGTGAGATGACACAAAAGCTTGTTGTTTTGCCTCCATACCAAAGTTTGAATACTAAAGATCTTAGCAGTAATACCTGCTCAGATTTCTCTCCTGTATGTAAGAATAGAGAGGTGAACAAGCTGCACTGTGTCCCGCAAGGACCGTACTCACATCGGCGATGGTAATTGATGACCGCTAATACATTTCGGCCTCTATAATTTCCTCCCTCCCAAAAAAATAAATGCCAAACAGTGTGACCGGTTTAATGTTGGTGGAGGTGGAGCGATCAGGACCAGAAGCCTTTGCTGTTCAACGACCTTCTCACAAGGACCAAGCAGCAATGATTTGCCGGCCATGTCTGCAATCACTCCCATTGAACACTGGAGTTACCATCAGCTCCACCCCTCTTAGAAGCTACAGTGGATTGTAGCGGTTGGTACAGAACTCTTCAGCCTGCCTTCTCCTGCTCTTTAGAGTGCACTACACCTACCAAATTGGGAGGTAAGCAGGGGGCACTGAGGGGGAGGCCTCGCACCTTCTGTGTCTGTGTTCCCATTTTAAAAGCAATGGACATCTTGGTTGGCACACAGCTGAGCTGAGTTAACCCTCAACCGAAATGAAAAATATGTCTGTTACTATTTGATAGAGACAGGTTTACAGTTGCTTTATTGTTTATGGTTATGGGGGCAACAAATGTCACCTCACCGGGTGCAAAAGAGCCCAGGATAATGAAGAAGAGTGATTTTGAAAAAAAAAAACCCTCCACAAAACAGTGGAAATTCTGAGCTTCTGTAGGTTGAAACTGGAGGGAGTCCTTTCTGCCACTGTGGTCACTCCTCTTTTCACATCCCTTACTTTCATATATTAGGTGGACATGTCAATGAATGTGTGTGTCTCTTCTATAGTCAATGCTCTCTCTCCCTCTCTCTCTTTCTCTCTCTCTCTCTCTGAGATGGCGGTGTATGTGTGGGACTTAGAGCGAATTGTGTGAAGCATGAATGTTTTTTTTCTCGTTTGGCAAGTCATTTTTCTTCTGTTCAACCTTTTATCCTAGTCGGTAGGGTTATTGTCTTTCATATTGTCCAGTTTTTTGGTGTGTGTGTGTGTGTGTGTGTGTGTGTGTGTGTGTGTGTGTGTGTGTGTGTGTGTGTGTGTGTGTGTACACGCTTTTTTTGTAAAACAAGGCCCCATTTCCAGCATATTGCCTCCAACTGCTTCTTAATTGAACAGATTGTTGATACCGGATCCAATACCCAGTGCTCTCACGTATAATTTTCCCCTGGATTGAGTTTTGTAAACGTATCACAACAAGCTATTTATCATGCCTGTAAATTGACTGTTTGCTAAAGCATAACTGCCAGCCGCCGTTTGGGAGGCGTTCAAGAAATGGGGAGGGGGGTGGTGGTGGAGGGCGGGTGGTTTGAAATAAACAATGAAGGATGTGTCACAACACACATATGGCCTAAAAAGAGGCTGTTTGGTCTCATTTGGAAACAGACGAGTGCTAATTTGAATCACTCAAAATTGCCACGGAGCACTATTTTGAATTAGCCCTGAGAGATCCGCCCCTTTACTTCCTCTATCCGTCCGCGTCTGTCTTCTTCTCTGTTGCGGACCTTGTCATGTGTAATGTGACTCGCGCCAAAGCCTCTTCCGAAAACATCAAGCTGAATTTACAGCCTCCTTTCAAGTCTTTGTCTTCCCTCCTCTTCCCTCTCTTCCTTGCGTTATTAAAAAAGACGTGTTGAGATATGAGTCCCTTTTATGGCTCCTCACTCCAGTTTGCTCCTGAAATGTGCCCCCAGTGGTCGGCTGGCCCGTTTGGCGTGCGACGGCTCGTTGAGTGCGCCGCTGAATATTCTCTGGCCTTTTGTTAGTCTCTTCTGTGGCAGTGCTGTCATTGATTATGAAATCCAGAGGAGAGCGTTTGGCCGTCATACATCTCCATTAGCGCACTGCTTGACTACCATAGATTTTCTTGGCCCTTGTCTGCGTTGGTGTATTAAGAGAGTGCCGTTCTCCCCTTGATACAAAGTCCCACTAACCACCCTCTCTCTCCTTTTCTCTCTCTCTTCCTCTTTTTTCTCTCCCCCTCTCTCTCCCTCTTCCTTTCCTCCTCTCTCACTGTTACTCCATCCCTCTCTCTCTCTCTCTCTCTCTCTCTCTCTCTCTCTCGATCCTCCTGACTTTTTTCCTCATTCCTCTTGTCTCTCTTGCTTTCCCTCTCTCTTTTTCTGCCCCCTTCCCTCCCCCCTCCCCTCTTCAGTGGCCCTATCTGTGCTGCCTCTGTGCAATGTATTATGTATAAAGAGCTCTTTATCTTTGACGCCTGCTGTGGACAGATCAGAGGGCTGGGAGACAAGATGTAACACCATCTTTTCCTTTGTGTTCACAGGCGGCATATTTTATCATGAAGATGAATTTCTATGAGGAGATGGCGGTCAGGGTAAATATCACCACAGTGTCTTGTTTTAGCAAATGGAGTGTCGTGGTGGGGGGACACTCTGTTGCTCTGTGTGCTTCTCTGAGTGGCAGGCCCCATGAATAGTAGGCCGCCAGCACTCCATCATACAACTTCACTGTGAAACGATTCAGTGTGGAAATCATCCTCATTTTACTTTGGGGGAAGAAAAATCCATTTTTGCATGTGGCATATCCTGGTGGCAGTTTTTTACGGTGTCGGCTGGTGTGACATTCATTATGCAAATGAAAAATCTAAAATATAGTTGTTATATTATTAGTGGATGTCTTTAAACACACTATTGACCAACATTTTTTCTAGTTTCCTGTCAGAATGTTCCACTCATGCATTGGGGCCCGTTTTAAAACTGTATCTCCTGCATGTTGTACTTATTAGTAACTTCTTGCTTGTTTGTCGGTTTTTCAATCATTTATTGTTATTTTCTTTATTGTGCTTCCGAGCTGATGTCCATCAACTGTTCTCCCGATGCCCTCAGCAGCTCCTACTGTTCAACTCATAAATCATACCACTGTGGCTGTGACTGATGCTTTGGCGTTTTTATGCAGGGATATTGCCCAGAAACCTTATATTTTTACAATTCCGTATAGCTTTCCTCTCTGGCTAATGGTTTCACTCTGCCTAAACCATTAAAGGGTTTTATTGCCCAACAAAACGGATTCACTGGTGCTCATGGAAGAGGGTGTGCTGCTGTTCAACTGGACAGAGATGTTTATAATATTTTCATATTGAGTGAAAAATCCTGAGATTCAGGGCTTCGAGTTTTACACCCAACAGAAACCCAAACAAAGGAAAAGCTGGCCACCCTGTCGTTTTATTGAATGTCGCGTCATAGGGGAGACGGAGCTGGTGGAGCAGAGTGTGACCCCGCTGTTAGGGTCACAGGGTGGGAGGGTAAAGGTGATGTGACGATGTAAAGGAAACTAAAAGCTTTTGAAGTTGGAATAGAGAGTCCTTTACACCCCATTTAAAATACCTACAATTTCCTTAAGGAAACAATGGAAGTCTTAATAGACAATTAGGTGAAGAGGGCTGGTGGCGCAGCGGTTAACAATGTAACAAAGTGTTGCGTTTAAACCCCACAAGAGCCAAATGAACCTTTTCTGCGAGCGGGTTTTTTCTTCCAGTTTGTCTGGGACATTTCCAGGTGCTCCAGTTTTTTCCCCACTGCCCTTGACCAATGCTTTGGCCCCTGAAGTGGAGTCGGTCCCAGGGCACTGCACTGTGCACTGCCCACAACTCCTGAGAATATATGGGGCAAGTAATTCAGAGACAAAATTCTACTCCCAGATCTATAACTTAGCACTTTTTAGAACTTTTTATAAAACGTTTGGAAAAGACCACAAGTTTCCAATAGTAAATTAGGCGTCTGAGTTTCCTCATGATGGCTGCTGGTGAAAGTTTTTAGATTTTATGCATCTCTAACTTAGTTCCTACTACATTTAAACTGGAATCTTTACAAATTCACTCTCCTTCACAAGTCTATGGAAATCAGTGCTGTTAATTTTCTTCACTAAAACTTGAGTAAAGAACTAAATTATGTGAATGAAGGACATCTGTGCTATTTTGCCCAAAAAGTATTTATTGTTTAAATAGACACAGAGTTAAATAAAAAAAGAAGCAATCATCTCAGTATCCCCTTGTGACATTTGCTTTGAATCAATTTTGACTCTATTCCTTTTTTTTCTCCTCTCCTGTTGTCTTCATCACGGTGTGGTAGCTAACAGAGGATAATGTATTAAGGCCGTAATAGAAACCAGTGTTTACATGCCGCACCTCGGATTTGTATTAGATTCAACAGCATCGATTTCACTAGTCAACAAAGGTCAGCAAGAACTCGGGAGGCGGCAATTACTTTATTTAAAATTATCTATTGACTGGCAGATCAATGCTAATTCTCATTTTGCTCTTTGTTGTTTTTCCCCATCCTCCACTCCGCCTCTTCTCTCCTCTTCCCGTCTTCTCATCGTGTGATTATTCTTTTACCTGCCATTGTTTTAATCTCCTAATTAGTCTGAAGGACATCCGCCCCCTTGCTTTAAAATGGTCCACTGGTGTGCGTGGGCGTGTGCAAGCTCATCTGCGGCCTGCTCAATCAGTGTGGACTGATACAGTTAGATATATGGAGCTGTGACAGTTGTCTGTCCCACCTTGGACTGTCCCTCAGTCACCATAGGTTGAAAATGCATGATTTGAGACATTTTTGTCCGATGTGTCCTAATTTAGGTTCCACTTTACCTGTTTAGGACACAGTACACTTGTGGAGGACATTGAAATAAGTGCTACAGAAAGTAGTTTCATTTTTTTTCACTGCATTGTAAACAGACTTTTGAAGCAAACCTCTGTAATCCCTCACAGATCCAGCGGAGATGGAGAGGATTTTTTGTGAGGAAGCAAATCCACAACTTCTACGCACGCAAAAGCTATCTGCAAGGTCTCACTGTGAGAAATTGCCAAGTCAGGTAATGAAAGAGGTTTCTGTGTTAAAAAAAAAACACAATTCGATGTGGCCCCTTTTTTTCAAGTGGCAAATTTCACTGTAATCCTCTGTAACTCGAGGTATTCACACTGCTTTCTACGTGCTTCTTTGAGAAATGGTGAAGCTTTTACAAAGGAATGCTATTGCATTGTGTCTACAGAGCCACTGTATACACAAGCGCACACACATACACAGTATGTTTCTATTTATAAGGCCGAAAGTGAGTCAGCATGTACAAGTCAGTCAATATGAATTGATTTGATTATTGTGGACACATTTGGCTGAGAGGTGTATTAGCGTACCCATAACCTTAAAATATAGTAGGACTCAGGTAGGAGGAATGAAAGTGTGAGGGAATAAAAGTGAGACAAAGAGAGAGAGGGGAGAGAGAGAGGGAGAGGGAGGGAGAGAGAGAGAGAGAGAGGGAGAGAGAGCGCGCGAGCAAAAGATAGAGCGAAGCCTAAAGTGCTTGAGGCTAAGAGAGAGTGAGAGAGAGGTGAACGATGTGAAGAAATTAAAAATTAGCCTCTGATTTGAACCGCAGCTCGTGCATTAATAAAACATCCTGTGCTCCGGGGCTTACTGCTAGAGATACGCCATCTTTTATTTTTGACAAAAAAAACCATCACGTTTAGCTAATAGTCACGTTTTTAATGTTGCTAATATATTTTACCCGAAAATATCTTTAGGCTTCTGCTAAAATTAAATGTAAATTTGTTAAAGTGCTCCTTGGATCACTGACTTCCCCCTCACTTCCCCACCAGCGTTCCACCTTTCCTCTGTGCTTCTTGCCCCTTTTAGAGGTAGGAGAAACTAGGCTGGTGGAGTCCATCAAGGAAGCGTTGCCACTATAGTATCAACACACTGAGACAAACTTACACAAACACACACAGTCTGTGTTGAATATTTGGACACGTAATACCATTCTGCTCGCTCTCTCTCCTTTACCAAGTTGATGGAAAAGCACTTGTGGATTTAAGATGTATTAATTAAAAGTTAAAAAGTCATTAAAAATAATTTGAAAAAAAGTGAATAAAAAGCCAGAGATGATTTGGTGAAACAAAATCTCAAGTCTTTTCAACTTCACAACAGTTTCGTTGAGAATTTCTTTTTAAAGAGATGTCTACTTCTGAGCCTACTTTAAATGAGTGTTGTCAAGCATAATCAGTAAAAGACAAACGTGTGTCAAAGTACATCAAAGAACCACAAGATTTAGTTTCCTTTTCAAAAGTTTCAACATCTTCTTGTTTTGTTGTTGTGCGACATCCCCACGCTCTTTGAACAAAGTCATAGACACACGCATGCACACACACACACGCACACAACTGCATGCGCGCACAGAGCCCCTCCTCCACAGTGGTTTAGGGTGTTGAGGTCACTTTCGCTCTAGTTAATCACATGTTTATTTAGTGCTGCTGAGGTCACGATCAATTAACGCCACGGCGGCGTTTATTTAAAATATCCTTTCCGTGTTAGTTGCTGAGCCCTCAGATCGCTCGCTGCCTGATCACTCACCCTGCAAAGGTCTGCTTTTTAATC
>JAUESF010000001.1:9782225-9793005 GCA_032274765.1 Malacoctenus tetranemus | reverse complement strand
TTTGAACTAAAAGAAAAATCATAGAACTTAATCTTTATATTTAATCTTTTTTGTTTTAACTACCTGCAATTTAACCTGTGTCCAGATATGCTTTGCTCGCTTCATGCCACGACGGCTGAGTGAGTCGTGCTGAGTGCATGAGAGACAGTCGGATGATTTGATTCATTAACGTTAAACCAGCAAAGTGCTGCTGAGGTGAGGCGACCCAGCAGAAGCTGAAGGAAAAGCGAGAAGCCAGCATAAAGAAAAAAATAGATCCCCTGATATCAGCTAGCTTTCAGTGCTGTGACCCTTTGTCCCAATAAAAAAAATAATAAACAAAAACAAAAACGTTTTACATTCTAATGACAGCTTGTTTGTCTAGAAACATTATCGCCATAGTGTATCGGATATCATCATTTAGTGTAAACAGCGGAGACAAGAGTTCCTTCTCCTGCGAACCACAGATGAGAATGAACAGCAGCACAATATCCAGCAAGCCAGAGACCCGCAGGTCGTCACCATGTGACGGGACTTTGATGACGCTGACTCGTGAGGAACAACTGGGCCTCGGGTCCAGAAACCCTGGCGGACACATCCAGCCACACTGATCCAGTGCTCACAGGCCCGGCCATTAAACACAGTAGATTTGTGAGATGAGCTATTGCATGATAAATATGAAGAAATATGGAAAATAAAATTAAAAAAAAAGAAGATTCAGGCTGTTGAATGTGCTGGACTGTTCTGAAGGCTGTGTGCTCCTGTGACAGCCGGGGGGGGCGCCTGCTGCACTCCTGCTGCACTCCTGCCACCACATGTTAGAGAAGTGATGTTTCTGAAGCAGGGAAACAGGCAAACAAATACTGGGCTCTCCAAGAGTGTTGGCTATTACAGCTTGTATAATGAGCCACGTACCTCCGCTTCTGTTAGCGGAGCGCCTCTTTTTCTTTTCTTACCAACAGGCTGCCTTTACAGATGGGCCTTGGCTCTGTCGACGGAGTGAGCTCACAGCAGGCCCAAAAGGTTGTGCTATGGTTTCAAGTCCTTTACAAAATGCTGCTCTACTCAATGGGCAAACGGCATGCAAAGTGACCACGTCTCAGACTTGGCTTTGGCTCCAGTTGTTTGTTTTTTTTGGGGGGGGGGGCTTAAATGCTATGAAGTTTAAGCCAACTGTTCTAGTAAATAGTTTCCGACTGCACAAACAGTCGCCTCCTGTTTCCCACGTTACAAAACACAACTGAAAAGATGAATTCATTTGGACTTGGTAACATTCAGTCTTCAACCTGGATCACTTCTGTTACTTAAACACGACCAGGCCAATCAGTGTGTCCGCCACTGACTGACTGGAGACATGTGAGGCAGCATGGAGGAGTGACAGAACGGCAGTTTTATGGACACGGAGCGAACAGAGGAAGATTTATATCGACTGAAGGCCGATGAGTAAAAAGTTGTCGTTTCTAGTGAGTCATGGGTCTTTTTTTTTTGCGGAGTGGTCATTGTGATAAAGGTTCAGCAGTTTTAAAAAGGAGAAACATAATTTCAAGAAGCCAAGATAAACATGGGATGAGAAACCATGGCAGAGGAGATGAACGAGAGGAAAAGCTCCTCGCTCCTCTGGAATAAGAATGAGGCTTGTGTTTGCAGCGGGCCGTTCATTAATTTGAAGATGATGAAAGCCTCGTTTCCAGGCTGAGATGCTGACCGATTGCACTGTTCTTCATGTAAATCAAGGCAGCCCCGTTCAATCTCGTCTGTCTGCCGCGCTCCGCATATCCAGGCTTTTTTTCTTTTTCTCCCCCCCTCAAGTGTCACATAAGCGGTACATGTCCTTGACTGTGTCTCCCTCGTCTGGGTCCAACAACACAACAGCTTGAAGGACTTCCCCATTTAGATCCACTCGTCTGGGTCCAGTGATGATGAGCGATATGTTGTCGATGCCCTCCTCCAGACATCCGCAGAACTGCTTTTGAATCTCGTGTGCGCAGCGAGGAAATCAAACAGCTTTAACTGTATACTAAAATGTGCATGGGTTTTAGTCCAACAGCGGCCATGAGCGATCAAGAAAGAAAAAAGGCTCACTTGAGATGCGTACTGCATGCTTAAAAAAAACAACTAACAAAAAAGAAAACAAAACAAAAAGCAGAAAGCAAAAAAAAAAGCTGCTCATGTCAAAAAACAACAAAAAAAAAACCCGATCCAGCTGCTCAGCGCACCCAGTCAGGAAAACACCACAGGAGTTGGGTCAACATCAGCATGTGAGGGTGAGAATACAATCGGTGGTGGTTGTGATGCACTGAGCACTCACTGCAGCAACACGTCTCCCTGTCACACACTCAAGTGGGACAGCTTAAGGGTGGAGGAGGGGGGAGGGAGGGGAGGGATGGGGGGGGGGGGGTTCCCTCTTAGCCACAGGCAAACGACTGTATACGGGTAATCTTGCTTCAGAGGTGGTGAAGTGTCAGTGAGCAGCCTCCGCTCGCCGTGCTGCCTCTCAGACGGAGAACTCGGCTCCGCCGCGCCGGCCGTGGGTCAGCAGTAGGAGACGGCGCAGACGCAGACCCGTGAACGGGTTGCACCACAGCAGCGACGGCGAGCCTCCGAACACGGCTTTCATGCCGTCCCATCGCACGCGGCGCTCCCACGTCGGTTTCTCGTTTTTAAGACGTTCGATCTCCTGCAAGACACCCGAACCTTCTTAGTGAGTCAAGAACTTGAGCTGTCAGAACGCTGTCGATCAGCAATACACAAAAAATAAGCATCGAGTACCATTACATGTAGCACACACATGCACAGCCTTAGCTAATACACTCATAGTGCGCTGAGTGTATGCATGGCCAATGGGAGTGCGGCTGACGCTCACCGTCTCATCGTTGCAGATGGAGTGGATCTGTGTGCCAAACATGACGGCTGTGAAAGTGAGAAAGAGGACGGCTTCCAGACAGAGGAAGATCAGCAGCAGCACGGACACCCCCGGGGAGAACTCACTGCACTCTGGTGACGAGACGGCAGAGAGAGGAGAGAGTCGACAGCTTTTAATACCAGCTAAATCTACACTGCAGACTGAAAAGGACAAAGTCCAACAGGTGTCGTTTGTTTCTGATGCAGGTTGTAAAAAACTGGAACGCTTCGCTGGGTTAAATCCAGCCAGAGCAGCAGCAGAGACAGCCGGACTGAACAGTCAATTCAGGTTTGATTCAGCTGTGCGAGTTAATAACGCAGTACTGCAGGTACCTCGTCAATGAAGAAGCACTTTGACTATCGTGACGTTGACCCAGCTGATGTATTTTCTTGCTGGCACTGTTTTACACCTGAAACTCTCCTAAATGATCCCTTCACATGTTCAGTAATTCTTACACTGAGAGGCCCAAAAAGACCAAAAAAAACCTCAGGGTCTCTGTTCATTGTGCAGAGAAACTCCTCATGTGTTCATTTCCATTAAAAGGTTTAAATCTCCCTTTTTCCCGCTCCTCTGTTTTTGTCTCGTCTCAGCAGTTCCACTCACTCGTACGATTAGCCCAGATCCTGCCAGACACTTAGTGTATATATGTTTGACTCTAGGCCAAGTTATAGTCGTCTGGCGAGACGGAGAGGCCTCACCGTTCCACTGAGCTTTAATACAGGTGAAGAAGTGCATCCCACTGAGGCCCAAGGCGTGGGCCGAAATCAAGGCTATATACATCTGTGGAGAGAGAGGAAAACACAAGGAGGGAAACCAATCAGGATTGATGCATAAAAATCAGAGACGAGGCGAGCTCTTCAGCTGTGATCCCAGCTTATGACTCTGCATGTTCTGTAACCTGACAGCTTCCTCCTTTAGACTGGTAGCAAACAGTGAGTCAGGGACACTTTCTGTCTTTATCTTATCTCCATCTGTGCTGACCTAGAAAGTTGCAAAAACAATGACCTACAGGAGGGTTTGTGCTTCCTGTTGTTTGAGGAACTTCCTCGAGTTAATAAAAAGCAAAAACTTGCTGTCATCCGAAGAATTTGGCTGTGGGGACAGTATTATTGTTATTATTAGAGAGCAGCTTTTCTTAGAAACTGATCCTTTCCATACTGAGCAGGGATACGCTGCTTTTTGCCCTTAAACTGAGCGAGAATCAAGTTCAACTAGAAAATACATTGTAAATGTACTTGAGGAAAGAGAAATAAACACATCTGATCGACTTTACAAGTAAGTGGAAAAAGTATGTGAGTCATTCAATGTCATTACTGTCAATTAAGGGCAGTTCTTCATCTAACTTTCTTTTCCTACCACGCCCTCTAACTCAGTACAACAAATTGCCCAACAACATGTGTGTACTTACAGTGAAAAGAACAAAGAATCTCTGATTCTTCTCTCCCACACAGTTATTGACCCAGGGACAGTGATGATCCATCTTGCGGATGCATCGTTTACAAATACTGCAGAGAGGGAAGAGGTGTTAATAAACAACAGGCCGACAGCTCCAGTAAATATCATCCCCTGTTTATTTCTGGTTTTCACAAAATCTAAGGAGGTGACCGGTTGGAGAGTATCACTTTCATGCTCTACCACATGAGTTTTACACTCAGCCGTGCATTGAAGTGGCCGTGATAAACGACACACATCAGTAAAGGAGTTGCTCCGGCATGCAGATTAACCGGTCACACCACTTTAAAAGCATCAACACACCTCTGTAAAACAGATAAGGCTCCTCACACAGATCCAGAGCATTTCTATCATAGAATCACACCCACAGCGCCTGTCTGGTCGGCCCTGAGTGCTGCCAGAACACGTCGCTGTCTCCACAGACGACACATGCAGTTACTGCACTCACCTGCAGTGGTGTGCCCGCTCCGGTTTGATGCTACAGCACTTTGGGCACTTGTAGATGACTTCCCCGGGCTTTAGCTGTAGACTCTCCATGTACTCCTTGGTTGCGTTGCCCTTAGGAACTGCCCCCTGAAGAGCAGGGCAGACATACACAGAGCAGCAACGCAACAGGTCAGCGTTAGACAGGCTAAGCTATCATCGCGTTGAACAAGATGGAAAGATATGAAACATTTGAATGAAGTCCTACAACCCCGCCCAAAAGTTGCTTTTCATTGTTTTGTTTTAGAGATGCTCCATGTGTTGGAAGCAATTTCATTTCAGCAACATTTTTGCTTTGATCGTGCTTGTTTACATGACCATGAAAACCAGAACCAGAAAGTAATCAAGTAGTTGTATGTGATTTGTTTTTTTAATATTTCTCAGACATGCAGATAAAGCAAAGAGAATGCTGACGGCTATACATGCTACAAGACTGCAACTGAGTTAATCTGAACTGTGATCTGACAAATCACATCACATGATCCTGCTGACATGACGACTAAGTCATTAAGTAATATGTTCATTAAAGAAAGCTGTGATCAGATGTTTAGTCTGCATGCAAACAAGGTGATTGATTTGCGTTTCTCTTTGAATTCCCATTTTCACTCCTCCTTTCTTCTCCTTCCCCTCCTCTCTCTCTCTGTTCTTACCGGGTCGGTCAACATGGTGCGCAGGTGTGAGGCCAATGCAAGCACAGCCAGCGAGTTGAAGGTGGCTCCATTGAGCACTGTGTACCAGAAGCTCTTGGCAGGCAGGAGCATGACAAAGTTCACCACAAACTCAGCGTACAGCACCAGGAACCACGTCATGGTTGCGCATACCATGCCGCAGCTGTCCTGAATGAACCACAGAGTGCGGTTTCCTGCTGTGTGGCCAGCGTGGGGACCCCCCACCATCACCCCGGACGCCAGGCTGCCTGTCTCCACATCTGCACCTGCTGACAGTAGCGGGTGGTGCTGCTCCATATCTCGTAATCGGTGGTTTGAAGACTGCATGGTGCCCTGGGGGAAGAGGGAACAAGCTTTGTTAGCCCACACTCCAAACAGCCTGCATACATACTTGGCTGTATTTTTACGACATATTTGGGTCTGCAGTGATTAGCACCTTTGCATCACTGCGATGAGATCACCTGTTGGAGTCGGATCTCAGAGGTCTTCCTTTATATGTCGATTTATATTTTTGTGTGTTGATAAACTGGAGATGCCAAAACATGCCGACGAGATCAAAAGTTAACTTGAAAGTACCCAAATATGTGAATATTTGGGTATGTTACTGTACCCCCCCTCCCCCGAAGAGGGTCTAGAATCTCCTCTGACAAAGTGAAGTGACCTAAAGTTCAGTTGTTCTCCTTGTAAATCTATGTGTACCAGTCCAAATATTACTGCGAACAAATGTTTGGGATCAACAACTAAAACACCAACAAGGCAAACAAAATGTATGATCAATATGACTCAGCTCCACCGGCTCCGAGCCCTCTGAGCCACGCTGCTGTTATTACAAGAGGCATGAGTCACTGGAGCTTTTGTCTTCTGTATTGATGTCAAGGTCGTGAGATAGCGTCGTGGACTTGCTGGAGAGAAACCGTGTCCACCTCTCCGAGATAAATCAATGGCTATCCTGGTCCCTTCAGGAAAACTGATCCTGCAGCAGGGGCTGAACGAGCTTAAGAAAACACAGGCTAATAATAATAATGTGTGGAGCAGTTACCTGCTGCTGGCAGGCTCCACTGTTGCTTGCAGAGCTCCAGTAAATGTGAGAACAAAGCTCTGGGAGATTTCACATCGCCAGAGTACCTGCTCATATCGCAGCCCGACGCAGGATCAGCGAGAGACCAAAGCCTCAACGCAACATTCTTCTGTCCACTGAGCACAATACGTAACAATAAAGTGGTTTTCTTCATCTCCTCTTGGGTTTCATATTACACACAATAGAATAAACCTCCCATTCGAAGGCCCGCTCCAGTCAGATTGAACTTTAATTTGATAAAAAAAGAAAAGAATTGAAGTGATAAATTACACAGATAAATTACTTTAGAGATGACAATCAAAGAGCACAGATGCACCAACTGGTGAGGAAGTCCCTCCTCTATATTCAATGATGTGTTTAATGATGTTGCCCTAATTATGAAACGTTTTTGATTAATTTAGGGTGTTTTTGAGTGTTTGAATGTACTGACTCCTCTGTGGCTGTAGAAGTCTGCTGCGGACCTGCTCTGTGCATGTTTGGAACCCGTGTCATAATTTTGTCAAGCAAAGATAAAAATACAGCTTCTTAATTCCCAGAGCGAAAGCCAAACACAGAGAAAACGAGGCGCTCGTTGCTTTTGTTGCTGTATTGGTAGACTCTAATGAAGTCCTTTGGTGCAAGTGACTGCTTCCTTTTGCAGAGCATTTAAATCAAATGAGACACTTCCAATGCAACGGGTGGTGCCGAGCTGAGCTGACAGTCTCTCGCTGGCTAGCAAACAAGGCTGTCTTCCAAACAACCCGTCAATGTTTGTTGCAGCTTCAGTCTCAAAAACCCTCCAGGACAGTGGGTGTCATTTAAATTGCTTGCAAAATGGAAGAGGAGGAGAGACAGAGAGACTTTTTTTTGGCCTGCAGTGATGAAACCCCACAACAACAAAAATGTCTTTCTGACAACCAGAGAGAGAAAAAAATTGTTATTCTCTTTGCAGCCCTGCTTCAGGTTCCGCTCCGCTTTCATAGTCGGAGATTTTTGTTACAGAAATGGGTCCCAGGGTGAAGTAGGAGCTCCATGCATTCCTTGCAGTCATTGTAGTTTGCTGTGTTTGATGAATTCACAGTTTATCCAGTCGGTGTTCTTGCAACCTGGTTTCAGGACTTGCTTTTGATCAAATATTAGATCTCATCGAAGAGAAACTCCTCCTGGTGTGAAGCAGCCAGTGGCTCTGCTGTATGCCACACTACAGAAACATCACTCACACTGTTTCTACAACGGCTCAGTCTCCCACAATTTGAACATGAAAGCAAAAATTCAATCAAAAATTAGGGAGGGTTGGCACATTTATGGTAGTTAGTTAATTTGCAACTGGATGTTAACGCAAAAATGCACCCGACATTGTCCGTCAATTGTTTGTTGTTGGTTTTCTTTTTTATCTAAAAGACAGCCAAAAGAAAAAGCACCGTCGTTCAGTTTGGCACATGAGAATAACTGCAGCTCCTTTTGAGATCATCACCATGTGAATTAAAATTCAGGAAAAGGATGTTTCAGGAACTGAAAGAGTCCACACAGGATATGGGATAAGTGACTCATATTTCTGGCTAATGCATTCACTTTACTTTGCTCAACGGCAACTGCAATGATAGAAAAGAAGCTAAAGTGACCATTGGCTTTTATTCCTGGCTGATAAATATCAAACAGCAGCCACACATAAGCTGTAAATGACTTATTACAAATGCATAGCGCAGAGCAGCAGCTTTACACTCACCAGGATCCAGTTATATTCAAATTTGATGTTCACAAAGCCAATTAGGAGTGTGAGTCAAAATAATAAGTGAAACGTAATGATGGAAAATTAGCACCACAATACCCACATGCAGTTCTGACTGCTTTTGTTTCAGTATAATGTCGCCTTCATTTATTATGTCTGTAGAATGTTCAATATATTTGACAATAAATGAAGTAATCATGATACACTGAAGGAATCTGTAGAGTAAAAAACTTGACGATGTGACGCTGACCTCAGCGGTTATCAGCTCTGCAAACGCGACCTGTGTTTGACTTAGGATATACACATTCGACTCAATGATTGTCGACCACATGTCAGCTGTATTAAATGCTGAGCTTTTTTCCCCAGTTAAACAAACCGAGAAGTGTGAAAGGCTTGGCTGTTCAAGGAGCATTGATCTTTTGTCTGTGGTCAGAGGCCCATCCAAGCCACAGCAGCTGCCCATCAGCTGCCTCCCCTCCCTATTAAAGGGCCCAACACAAGAGCCATCACTCTTTTTGTGTCTGTCACTCCTGACACCAGTGTCACACTGCTCAGGTCACTTTGCGTGGTCACTCTAAAGCTCAGTAGAAAGTAACAACACTGATATGAATCAGTACCTCAAACGTCGTTAGAGCTATGATAATTCAGTGATTTCATGTATCATTTTTACAATAAACCAAAGGGCTTCTAGGTCAAGTTTATGTCATTTTTGTACAAACAAAAATCACTGCCTGTGTTTTTTCATTCATATCAAATCAATAATTGCATAATAAGCGTTTGGCATTCGGCGTTGCTGGTTGTTCGTTACAGAATAAACAGACAAAGAAACTTTAAAACACTTTTACAAATGACGACTAATTAGCTGCTTTGTGTCCGTCTTCCCAGACACATTTTTGTTAGCTGGTGAAATTGAGGAATGCAGCTCCTCCAGCTTTTAGCGTGCGAGATGAACTAATGACATTTGCTGAACAGCTCTCTCCTTTTTTTTGCCCCCCTGCTGTGAGAACAATGTCAGTTATGCAGGTTCAGAAGAAACATACCTAATGTGTTCCCGCTTCACGACAACAGCATGCTGTTTTGTGTGCTTCCTGGACCAGCATTCAGCATGAGGTGGAGACCGGCACCTAAGCTGACACCTGCAACAGATACCAACATAACTTTAGATTCCCTTATGCACATGTCACGAGTACGTTTTCCGACACAAATAAAGGCAAGTGGGCGGGGGTGGGTCAGGTCTACAGTACAACTGTTGAATTAGGAAGACACATATCTGACAAACGGTTTAGTTGAATCAGAAAGGATTTTGTAAGTGTTCCCTTTTTTGTGGCTCAAAGGAAACACACACACACCCATCAATCTGGCTATTTATAGCAAAGTGGTGACACTGCAAGCATTTCTTCCCATGTAGCAATCAGAAGTACAGTTGAATAAACATATATTTTAAATCCAACAAAGACAAAAACAGCAGTGACAATGACTTGGTTAAATCAACACCATCAAGCAGTTTGGAGCTGTTGTGATAAAGCCTGTTGATAGTGACTATGTGTCTGTCAGGTTAGCAAGCAGTAATTCATTATGTTTTTTGTTGGAGGTAAATGGTTGGACTCGTGCAATGCAGAGTGTGCGTGTGTGTGTGTGAAACTCAGACCAGACACGCTTTGAGTCACATCACCAGACCTCCGACTCTCGTAGCCCACAATTCAACACCTCCTCATTCACCAACACCGTCCGTGTAATATTGGCGAGGCTCAATTTGTATATAAACAACCTCGAGGGAGGGACCGGGGTCGACCCCTCCTGCAAACTACAACTATGAAGGTCATGACTGAAATCGAACACGTCGCGACACACGCACACAAACACGCGCGCAGACGCCGGGTACAACAGCGGGTCAGCCTGGCACCTCGCATGCAACCGGACTGGCTGGTACATCTCGCTCGCTCCCTAGCCTCTGAAAGAAGCTAACGGCTAGCATGCTAGCACCATATACGAACGGCGAGTGCGAGAACAGAGGCTTTTGATGGACGAGTAAATTACATACCTTTAAACCACTGATTTACTTTTCACGGACTTGCTTCCTAATACATTTTGACGCCACGTTTAGGTGAAATTCTGGCCCAAAAGTAGCCGTGTCGGCAACGGCAGCAGCAACACATAGCTCCAACAACGGGCTGACAGTGGGCAGTGATGACAGGGTTTCCGGGGTTGAGCTCGGGTGTCTTCGTCAAGTTTCGGGAAAGTCCGGAAAAAGAAAAACAGTGACAGCACGTGGTGAGCGATGGGATTGCACCACTGACACGAAGTAACACCAGCTGTCCACTTGTGGGTGCTGTCGGTTGAATTCGACGAGTAGCATTTTTTTTGTAGCTTGCTTGTCATGTAGCATGTTTAATGCATGCTACAATGAGCGCACCATCAGCGTGGGTATCCGTCTTCATAATCTGAATATTCATGGTTACTATTGAACTATTCTGCAGGAATGTAGGCCACAATAGTGTGGGCTTGATACC
>JAUESF010000001.1:9723364-9738301 GCA_032274765.1 Malacoctenus tetranemus | reverse complement strand
GAACTTTTATGTATTAGGAGTTTTTCTAATTTTGCGAATGAGCTCTTTGTGTTTTCTTCCCCCGAGCAAGCGTTTTATCAGGTGTTGTTTGATAGTTACAGTTGCAGCACTGCTATCGTCTGTTAGCTCGTGTGACAACCTTCGGATTGCCAGTGTTTAATACTGTTTTCTTCAAATTAGTTTTTGAGTGTTATTTAATAGTTTGCAAGACACTGAGCACAAAACAAAACAGTTTCTTTTGGCCAAAGATTTTGGCTGCTGCATATGCCTGAGAGTCTCGCATATCGTGAGTAGTGTTGCTGTCTCGGATTCAGTGAATAATTCAGAACTTTTTTTTTCTGAATTACAATTCTCGCCCCGAATATTTTCCTGCCAAGCTGTCAGCTGAAAAATGAAGCATCTGTCTTTGACCTGGGGTCAAGAAACTGTGCTTATTCATGCCATGTGGATCCCCACCAGCAGACGGCACTCGCTCTTTTCTCGCATCTGCTTCTTTTTGTCAAACTTATGCGAACACGATATGTAAATAACACACTTGCTTTCCCTCTCTTTTTTCCCCCCAGGTCGAGCAAAACCAAGAATCTCTGCTCCAAATGCTTCGCAGGTAAGCTGATGTTGCGCTCGGAGTTTGTGTGGTGGACTGAGCGTGTGTGTGTGACATGGACCTGTTTGGATCAGAGGGGGACGGGTCAGACGCTTTGGCTTCTGCTGAGCGTCTCTGCAAAGACTCTGAAGTGACAAAAAGGCGAGAGAGAAGTTGACAGAACAAAACTCAAGGACAAAGCTGAATCGCTGTATCACTTAAAACTCTTTACGTCAGATTATTATGGAATACATCATGTAATATGTAAAGGAAATCAAGGGATGCTTTGCTTGAAAGCATAGATACAAGCTGCGAGCGCTATTGCAACTTTGTTACTGATTGTAAAAATGTAATTTAATGCCACAGTTTTCCCACTTTTCTCCCTTATTTTACACTCACTTTCCATTTAACGAGTCAAATCGAGTGTCAACGGATCATGTTTCATGTTGGTGCCTGAATAAACGATGCTCTCCAACAGTTGGACAAGTTGACTTCATTACATTTTCCATTTAGAAATACGATATAATGTGACAAAAGGAATTTCACAAATTTTTCAAAGAAACTCTTAATTTACATAAAATTTGATTGCTTGTATGTCGATGAAGGCTAGATTCAAAAGTACTGCTCATCTCTATGCTGCTCTTCTTCAGCCTGCTGCTGTGGATCTTTTCAACTGCTGTCCCAATACAGACGATGGATTGACATTCACATGATGGAGGCATTGAAATGTTTCACCGTGACACTGGTTTTTTTTTTTGTTTGTTTTATTCACAGATAACCAGAAGAAACAGCCAAATGACGATTGTGCCCCAAAGTCCTCTTCGAGTTCCAGCAGCAGCAGCCAAGCAGACATCTTCTGCACCGACTCAAACAGCAGCATTAGCCAGAGCCTGATGTCGATGCCCAACGCGTCAGAAGACCCCTCGCCCGCAGAGACCGGCGTGACGTCTGTACCTGTTCAGGACGGTAAGACGGTTGAAAGCGAGCAGGCGTCGTCTTTTTGGGTCCCGTCGATGGAGGAGATTCCTTTTATCTTAACTGTTGAACATGTACAATGTGATTTGGAGTGTGAAACGTGCCCCCCCCCCTACATGAAGAGCTTTGTGGTCAAGACTCAGAAACTGTCACTTTTAGTCCGGCGCTTCTCCCTGTGAAAGATTTCTGCTGGCTTCGGCCAACTGAAGCAGCAGCTGCAGTGCCCCTGCCCTGGCTATATTTGTCCTCGTGGCACAGATAGAGAGAATGATTGGAGAGGGTATCTGTTCAGAAGTGAAGGTTTTAAGAGGACACCTACAATTGCCAGGGCATCCGTCATTGCTGGGAAGTGACAAGGTTATTTGTGGAGGCCGACCGAGGACAGGACAACAGAGTGGCGACCAAATACACCAGCAGCGGAGCTGGATCACGCAGCTTCCAGGCTGAGCTGATCCGCCGTTAGGACAGGAGAAAATCTCCTGAAATACTGAAGTGCATGATTGCACAGGCTTTTACTGACTTTGAACTAACAATAGCACAATTGGCACTGGTGTGTAATTGGTGGACACTGAGCTATTCGACTCACTCACACGTCTTGTCAAGGAGGGGAGACAGGCGGGACATTATTGTGCGTTTGTTTTTCTCATTTTGTGTTTTCCTTTAACTGGTGAGTCTTCATCTACTAATTTAATGAGTGTGTGTTGGTGTAATCCTTCAAGTCTGTGTTCCTGGTGGACCCTTGTCTGTTTTTTCTCTCTATGAAACACTCCTGCCGGAGCATCAAAGGTTCCAGATGCCGTCTCGTATCCACTCTGAATTCTTTGATTCATTGCACCACTCATGTGTCAATTCTGCCTGCAACTGTATAAACTGTTGTGCTTTTGGTTTGCACGAAAGCTCGTATCACTGACTTGTGTCTCAATTACACTTGCAGTCAATTCAGTCAAAAAAAAAAAACGTCCTCCCGACTCCCTTTGAAACCCAACAGAGGAAAATCAAAACATGGATTTTAGTGTGTATGTTTCAAAGATTGTGTACAGCTCTGCGCGGTGTTTATTATTACACACTCTCCACCAACTTTTAAAACAATATCAGGAACAGGTGGATCATATAACACATTTGGTACAACTGTAATCTTTTTTTCACACCCCCAGTCAGCCGTTGCTTGGCTGGCTTTACAGTGCACTCTGCAGGCTCTCCTTCGCAGATATCCATCATGGCCGCTGTAGGGAGAAAAAAAAGTCACAGCATTATAAAGGATTTCTGCACAATCCAGTCATGGTGTTTTTATCCTGCTGCCGTGTGAAAAATGGGACCAGAGTTTGGTTCGAGAGTCAGTTTTTTTTTTTACAGCAAAAGTAGTAAAAAATAGAAGAGTCACTTTCACACATTGAATTTAAGATTTCATCAAGAAATTTCTTTTTTTTTTTTTTTTTTTTTAGGTGTCGTTAGATGTGCAATAAATGTGAATATTGTCTGTGTGTTCTTTGGCCCCTTTTTTGCTGTAAATCAATGGCACAAATTCAGGTGTGTCCTTTCTGATGCTACAGTTGTACTGTTGCAGCCCCACTGAAATGTTGCCAGTAACCTACAATGGGTTTGGCACACCTGCTGTGGACCGTGTTTGCCTACAAGAATTTGCCATGTTGGGCTTTTTTTACACAATTTACAATGGAAATTCCCGTCATAAAATAACATCAAGTAACTTTTTTTTTGTTTATGCTTTCATATGCCTAAATAAACCCCCCCTTTTTTTTCTTTTTTAGGAGCATCTGGTACAGACAATGTCTCCAGTTCACTCTCCACTCCCACAAAACGTTCATTCGAGTCAGGTAAGCTTCAGCTGCGCCTCTCACAGTGTTTATTGTTGTGTTTTACATTGCGTGCTTGCTGCGTTCGCTTGAGGAGCTCTGACTGTGAGGCTCAGTGGCATCGCAGCACTAAATTTATCCAAAATGGCGAGGCTAATTGTTGTTACTGGAGAAACAATGCAGGGAAGGACATTTAGACGCAACCGAGCATGTCTGCGAGAGCGTGCTCACGTGAGAGCTGATCATGCGTCTAGCAAACTGATTAAAGACCACATATATACACAGAACTGTCTTGTAGATATGCAGCGGCTATTTAATATATAAACGCTCGTGAAAAAAAATGTAGCTTAGCAGTCAGCAACAACATTATCTTCTTAAGATTTGACAATCAGGCCCAAATAATGGAAGTGGATCCAGGTCTCAGCGACACGCAGAGCTGGAACGTGTGTGAGAAGCTGGTGAGAGTTGGAGCAGCATCAGCAGCGATAAAGGAAAATCTGTCGGCAAAGAGCCGGTGATTCTCACCCAGCGTGTGTTTCCCCTCCATGTGCCCTCACCCTCAGGTGACACGACCTGCTATGCACACATGTGCGCACTCTCACATGACTTAAGACGAGTGCAGAGTAGGCAAGGCCTCAGCAGCGGAGCGTGAACATGTTGATCTCCTGTCCAAATGCTCGGGGATCATGTGAGGTGCATGCCATAACACACATGCACACGCAGCACCATCGAAAAGTTTCGCTGGTGACTGACTCCATGTTTTCACTTTCGAGGTCTGAAAATGATTTTGCCTGCATTTTTGTCTGAAGCTTCAAGATACTTTGATTTTAATTTTTTGAGCAACAAAAACTTTTGAAAAATTAAGTCAGATTCAGATATGAAGCTGCTGCAAATGGAAGCTTTTTATATTGGAAAAAATGAAGAAGAGGTTGTCTGATGGTGTGTTTGATGCAGGCACAAATTAGCACCCGAGCACAAACATGCAACTGCACATGCACAGAGACACATGCAAACAGGAAAGGGATCGATGTGGCAGGCTGGGTGTGTGTGTGTGTGTGTGGGGGGGGGGGGGGTGGATCTGACTGCTAAGCTTGGCCTAGTTCTCAGAGATTTATTGAGCGCTGATCTGCATTTCGGCCAGGCCAGGGAAAAACTCTCAGGATTGATGAGAAAAGCTCAGCTGAAACTCCAGCCGACCAGCCGGCAGAAGCTCGCTCGGTACCCCCGCTGTCTTCGAGGCTGGGCTGCATGTAACCTAATGCAGTGGAGCTATTAATCTTTCTTTATTTTACACAAGGAAGAGTTTTTTCGTCCCTGGGTGACATTATCCGGTTTCTTCTCGTTATGTGTCGGACTGAATCAGTCGTGCTTTTATTTCTTGAAATTCTTGACACAGCTGGAGCCGAGGGATTGGTCTATAAAGCAGTATGCAAGTGTACGTACTAAAAATGTACATGCACACAGGAAGCGAAAATAGGGTGGGCCAAAATATAACTCCAAACTCTAAAAGTGGTCTTATGCACTCCTGCTCTGTTTTCTTTTTAAATCGCGGTTTTCCTGCACATGAAATTCCGCCTTGTATTCGTGTCCTCCACATGCTCCAATTCACCCCAAAGCTGTCGGTATGAAGCACATTCGTAGATGTTGCTCAGTGGTGAGAGCACTCTATGTATTTACACCTAATGTTTGTGAAGGTGTGTTGGTCCAACCTGAATCTGAACATCTTGGCGCCATCCTGGCACGTTAACAGCCGCCGGGCGCTCCAGCACTAACCGTGACGCCTCTCTGATGTGCAGTTTAGATTTGGCAACCTCACAGCATCCAGAGTCTCTTGGCTCCCCTGTTATTGATGGTGGTCTCGAAGGGGATATCTGGCTTCACTTTGGGAACCACCAACATAAGTCTGCGATAGTTGAAACTAAGTTTCTAGAGTTACATGTGATATGATGTGATGTGAAGCAAAACGTGGGAAAGACATTGTTTTTATCTCTGCCAAAGTTGGTTGGCTGGTTCATTTGTGAGTCCTTGAACATAATAGCCTCTTAGCTGAAATGAATGAATATTGCAGGATGGGTGAAGGGTGCTACAAGAAAGAAGTGTATTATTTTTAGGGGGTGATCCGGTCCTTCAGTGGTCCAAAACGATGTAAAATATCCTTTCTGTTTGTATCGAGTCTCTTCTTTTGGTCCCGAATTCTACCAGTAAAAACAACATATATGCTGATTTTGCTCCAACATGTTGACCGTTAACAATCTTTTCCTTTGCGCCCCTTTCCTTTTGTGTCGTCAGCCTCGGAGTCAGAAAGCGACGTTTCACCAGAGAAGCGAGCGAGAGTGGGCGAGGACCTAGACGGGGAGGAGTCTTCATCGTCATTGCCCGCATCTTCATCGCCGTCGTCATCCTCGTCTCGCAGCGGCTCCAAACAGCGGAGCCGCAAGCGTTGCCATCGCTGCCAAACCAAACTGGAGCTGGTACAGCAAGAGCTGGGCTCCTGTCGCTGTGGTATGGAGATACACGCCCCTACTATCACATACACATCCTATGATCTGTGAGGAGGCGGCCATTCACAGGCTCCGTCCGTGCCGAAAATGAACATTATTTGGTAGATGCATTGTTCTTATTGGAGATTATTACTTCTCTTCCTTCAAATTACGAGTTGAATTATGTAACATGTTCTGTAGCCTGATAAATTTGAATGTTTGTTTGGTTCAATTTTGTCCAAGATTCAAGAAAGTCGCTACTCGCAGAGAGTTGCTCCTATTGTTTGCATGTGTGTTTATGTGTTGACGGAAAACGTCGATGACCAGAGTGCTTTTGCGAGCCTTGGGGGACTAATACACAAAGTCTGAATGTTTCACGTTGCACATAAAACATAAGCCAATTACCGGCAACACTAATGCAGTTTAAACCAATACTTGGCTGGCTAATGAACTTGTTTGCATACAAATTAAAGTGCTTAAAAAGTCACAGCTCTTCACTGCTTAAAGACCAATCTGCTTAAACCAATGCAATAATTTCTAAATTGGAAATTGACTTGCCTTTTTTCTCCCCCCCCCCACCCCACCAGCCTCTGCTTAATGCACGGGGCCATCCATCCTTAATAGTCCAACGCTTACTATGAAAACATGCTTTTTACCGACTGAAAGGGGAAATGATAGCAATTACAGTGATTTCTGACTGTTGCAGTAATTGCAGATTACTTTGCAAATGGTCCTGCAGAATGTTCCGCAGTTGAAGCCAAGAAGGTCTGATAATGAGCTGAAAGCGTGAATGCATTTCAGATTGCAAATGAGGGAGAAGCGATAGGTTGAGTGGGGGATCGGATCCAATGTTGTCACACTCTGCTGTGCCCACAGTGCCTGTAATCTTCTCAAGGTTAGCAAAACATAGAGTAAAGTAAGGTAGAGGGGGGAATAAAACCGGTAGATCAGTTTTACATCGTTGTGGCAACCCGACAAAGGCTGTAGTTATTTCCGCCTTTAGAACAATGTTTCTGATTTCCTGATTGAAGGTCACTACTTGACGTCTGCCGACACTCTTTCCCTCCTTTGTGTACTTGTTCTATATGTGCCTGTACGGCCGCTGTTTTACTTTGTTCCAACTCAGAAGGATCAACCAGTGGCTGTCAGCAGACTTGGCTTGCAAGACCAAAGTTAATGATGTTGTGGGCTTATTGGCCTCAATCCAAAATCTGAAAATAAGCTGTAACAAAGTAAGTGAACAATATTTTGGTTACATACAGCACGATTCAATGACCTCCTCGGGCTGTCGCGTTCTTGCCCTTGCTAGCATGCTGCGTGTTGTGGAGCAGCAGAGACGGTGAGAACCACTTACAGTCGAATAATTAGCCTATTAATTAACGTCTCGGCTTCAATAGCGGGCGACTCGTTGACTCAGCACTCCCCCAGCGACAGTGAGCATAGTGGTTGTGTCAGGAAAGGCATACAACAGGAGCCTCAGGACGCAGCCATTCAGAGGCTGAAGCAGGAAAAGCGTCCAGAGGAGGCGCCAAGGTGAAGGTCTTCATCTTCTGTGCTTCCTGAGTGAGAGGAGTCTCCGCAGGTCCCATCAGGACACTACATTGCTTTTTTTTCTGGATGAGGGCAGACGCTGTTATTGACAAGATCAATAAAAAGATCAATGTGTCTCCATGGAAATTTATTACCAGATCTACTGTGCAGGAAACGTGATTGTGTTTATTTGTCTTTTAATCAAGCTTTTTGATTTTCTTTTTTCTGTGGGTTAAATTTAGTTGCTAAAGCTCGAATGCCTGGCCAGAATATCCTGCTTTAACCTGAAGTATTTCATACCAAATGTTTCAAAATGACTTAGTTCTGCTTCGGTTTGAACAGTGTTGGCCGCTGATCATGGAAACAAGGGTAATTTGACTCTTTTAGGTAAATGTGATGTAACGTCTCCGTGCTCCGTCCAATCCAGCGCGCTACAATCCTATAGGTTCTAATTGCATAGCAACCAGATGTCAAACTGGGCTTTAATCGCCACTTATTGAACGCCAGCCGAGTTATTACACGTATTAATGAATGAATTTAAGACGATGAGGTCTAACGAGCTTCCCTGAGCTTAACGAGCCCCCGACAGTGGCGGGGTCTTTTGTTGGAAGTGCTACGGTAGAGACGGCGCGTCAGCGAGAGGGATGAGGGCTGTCTGTTGAAAAGAGGCGAGAGCGGAAGCCATCAAGCCCAATGGCTTCTCTGCTACAAAGGCGTTCTGCAAGCACCTCATATTGTCTGGACTCTGCTGTTTAAAGTCTACCTCTGGGTTTTTTTGATCAACTTTTCTGGCCATCTAAAGGTAGAGTCCCTGTTTGTAGGCCCTCACCCTTTGTCAGAGGCGACGCCAACCACAAATCGCCGCTTGATTTATTTATCCTGCTTTGGCCGTGTCGAGAATAACAACTCATTTCTCTGTGTCCTGCACCCATAAACCCCCCCTCCACCCCCACCCCACCCGTCCTCCAGGTTACGTCTTCTGTATGCTCCACCGGCTTCCAGAGCAACACGAGTGCATGTTCGACCACCTGGGTCGCGGGCGCCAGGAAGCCGTCCTCAAGATGGTGAAGCTGGACCGCAAGGTGGGCCGCTCGTGCCAGCGCATCGGGGAGGAGTGCTCCTGAGCGGCCCGGCGCCACGCTCCAGAAGGATCTCTGTGGTCAGACGGCGTCTCAGCACTGACGGGGATATGATGGGGTGTTTTTTTCTTTTTAAGTTGATTTTGGAGATTTTTTTTTTGCAGGTTTTTTGGATACAAACATCTGCCCTTATTTTCCTTTTAACTTATGCTCACTCTTGTTAAATTCCACTATTTACCCACATCCTGGGTGGGTTTTTTTTCTGCTTTGGTTGGCTTGATCATATCCCTACTGCTAAGATGCCTTTTGGGGGGAAAAAAAACAACAAAAAGAAACAACAAACAAACCAAGGATTGACGGAACATTAAGGAGCAACGGAGATACTCGATTCCTTCACTTTTTTGCAAGCTCTTGATTACACAGTTGTGAGTGGAGTAAGAATGAATCAAATGACACGGCGGAGAAATACGATGCTTTATACAAATGTTTGTCCTGGAAGCCAGACTTTACTCTTTACCTCAAGAAAAGAAAAGGAAAAAGAAAAGAAAAATAAAGAATGATGATGATGATGATGACGAGTAGGATAAGAGAAAAAAACTTATCCTTCATCTCCACTTTGGCTTCGGCGCTGTTTATAGACTGTGCTCTTTACCTCAGAAATCAGAGCAGAGCTGCTTTGTACTCTGCGCCAAGCATGGACTTTGTGAAGCAAACAAGCTAGCCAGCCTCTGTTCAAGTCAGTGTCTTACCCCCCGGCCGTCCTACACTGATAATCCCGGACCTTCAGAAACACAAACACCTGTTAATCATCCACCTCAGGATAATGGAGCCCGAGCTTTCCTCCTCCTCCTCCTCCTCCTCCTCCTCCTCCTCCTCCCACCGACTTTCATCCTTATCTCCTGCTCTGCAGGACGCCACTCACTCCATTTTCTGTAAGATTGTTGCGAAGATGTTTCTGGCGCTGTGGACGGGGAGGCGCTGCGACGGCGGCGCGAGACGGAATCGAGATTTTGGCGACGCAGCGCCGGGCTCAGACGCTCAAGTTTTGTTGATGAGAACAGTGACCTGGTTGTCCTCGGAGTACATAAAGACTTCAGTGTCGGGGCGTGACTGGAGACGACGTAATTTGTTGCATATTTTCTCTGTCTTCCTCTTCTTTTTTTTTTGTCTGTCGTCTTTCTCTCCCTCTTCTCTGCAAACCTCCCACAACAAGACATTTCCTCTCCACGTCCCGGGTCTGTTTTCAGATCGTGTGTGGCTTTTGTGCGCTGGATGTGGACAGACATCAGGAAGACGACATTAACCAGACTTGCGGGGTGGGGGTGGGGTGGGTGCGTGTGATTTGTGACTGGACCTGGGAAGCCTGTGTTGTGATCCGGCACCACACGTTTTTTCTGCAAATACACACAAGTCGGACTCCTTCGGTTTTCCACGTGCTCTGCTGCTGTTCACGCCGAGCACAAACGGGTGAAATCCAACATTGCTGTACACTTTTTTGGGTTTGGACTGAAGCTGCAGCAGCAAACTCAGAGGCTCCTGTTCAGGACCGCGACGGGTCCCCCGTTCTGTTTTTCGGGCCTTTTTTTTTTCTCCAGTTATTCACATTAGAAAAGTAAATTTTGGTGCCAGCTTTGAAGCAACTTAATGTGTGTTTTTCATCCCCCCCCCTCCTCCCTTCCTAATACTCCCCCTTACTACATGCTTTGATTTCCAGCTAGCATGATGAGGTCACATGAATTCTTCTTCTCCTTCCTTTCACTTTAGTTTTCTCATCTCTCCCTGTATTGATTGCTCTATTTTTTGCCCTCTCTGTCTCCCTTCCTCCCTCTTTGTTGTTATACTTTAGATGAGGGAAGAGTGCCGGGGTGAGCAGAGTGCTGAAAGTTCAAATCAGCAAATAATTACCTTCCAGACATTTTTCCTGGTGGACTGTGGAAGGACTGAACAGAAAAAAATAATAATGCATAAGGAATGAATATCGTGTATCTTAAAGAAACCTTATTTAACCTCTTTTGTGTTTCAGACTTACTTAACAATTAAGTGGAGAGCTGCGTTTTCGGTTGTAATGTGGTTAAAAGACGGGACGATGAATGTGGAAAAAAAAGAATTCTTTTGTTTTTTTTTCTTCGCTTTTTTGTTTCGCTTCCCTCTTTGCAAGTTTTTCGTTTCTTTTACTGAGAAAGAATAAACTGGATTAGAAAAACACGGACCTCTCTGTTGTTTTTTAATGTCACGCTGAATGAAAAGAGTTCATGTTTGATTTTGTTAGTGAAGGACTCGGCTGCTGGTTCATCTGGAGGAAGTCTGCACTCAACACGAGGAAACAAATGATCAATGTTAAAGCAAACATCTCAGTGTCATCCAGAAGATCTTTGATCACTCACTCAAATACAAATTTACTGCACAATTCTTAACAAACTGACTGTTTTTGCATTTAAACTTGAAATGTGACAATTGTGGCCTCCAGTAATAAACAATGAACAAAACATTTGATTTTTTTTGAAGATGTTTTTTTGATTTTCATTGATTTCTTTTAAACATCTCAGTTCACTTTAAATGAATCTAAAGTCTTCTGAACTGCCAATAAATAGAATTTTGGGGAATATAAACTTCACCCATTTCTGCCTTATTTCAGACGCTCCTGGAAGCATTTTGAATGAAGACCTGCGTGAGGTGTGGGGGTGGGGGTGGGGGGGGTGAAGCTGCCTCACAAAATGTTGGCTCACGTGTCCCAACGTCCTGCCAGTTTCTACAGCCATGTAAATGTCTACCACTCACAGAGGGCTGCTATAAAGCCACTCGCATCCACTTACCGAATTAGTTTGAGAGCGTTTGTGTGAACGTGCACGGTTGCTATTGAGAAATGTGTGATACAGCTTATGGGGTTGGCTGGTTTAAATGAATCTAGTTTAAAAGCTGAAGTAACAGAAATATTCTGAAGCCGTGATAAAGACCAACATCTTCAAACGGCGCAGTCGGTCAGCTGTCAGTCCGGGTGCGATCTCTCACCTCATCCTCACCCAAACGGAGCCCAAAAACATCTGAAAGCCGGCACCTAAAAGTGCAGGAGGGGTGAGATGTGTCTCCTCTGTCAGGAAGACTGAAGCTTCAAACACTTCGCTGGGTAACAGACAGCGTTTAGTGTCTCAATCCTCTGCCAAGTGTAAGTGTGGGTCTCTGCTCAGTTCACATCGACACCCTCTGTTGTCGGCGTGTGCGATGTGTCGGCCCACCTCACTGGGTCAAACAATGTACACATCAGAAAACACTTCTGTTTTGTTGGGGGATTTTATCGTAGGAAGTCCTAAAATTTATTTCCTGAATGAGTAAAATAAAGCCAAATATCACACTAAAAGTTAGTTTTTCCCACATTGTGTTTGAGGCAGTGAAACCTTCCAAATACAGCAGATTTACTATGTTTGTTTATTGTTTATTTTTAGCTGATAACTCATGAATGCCAAGACGTAATCTCCCCAGTGATGCTTTCTTTGGTGCTCTGAACACACCCGGAATATTTCGACCTCTTTTTACACGCGCTTTTATCTAATCGTGTCAGGCGTCACGTGTTGCCAGGGTCAGGAAAACCTGCCCGTACAATCGTCAATACAAATGTCTGTCAGGCAAATGGACAGCGAGCCGTGGCAATAACCGATCTGACTCGAGTTGGGTGACGGCTGTGAATCAATTGCTTTACATTATAAAAGTGTAATGCCAGCTAACCAACTTCAGTAGCTTCCTTTCGGTTGGACTACAGCATCTAAATTTGAATAAAACACACGTTCAAATCTTCCGAGAGAATCGTTTTCTTTAAATTTGAGTCACTTCAAAGAGTTCCACTGAAATCACAGCACATAAAGGTCGCAGTCGGTTTTAGCTGGTTATTTATGGCACTGTTGTTGGAAAGAGGACGTCCGTTGCTTTTAAACAGCAGTTTGCTCCGCGGTGATTCATCCCAGACGTGTGTAAATTTATGATTTTATTCAAACTTTATCAAAGCAGGACTTCATAGCACATCGGTGGGCCTCCGTGTGACATACACGACCACCACTGTTGGTCTGAGGGAAAGTACAAAAGCGTGTCGCTCACTTATTCATGTCGTGTCCTGATGACATGATCGAGATTTCAAAATCATTCATGCAGATGGATTTAACTTGACATTATCCACCATCATTTCTAGTATTCATGCTTTATGATTTATAGGGGCACATTTTTATTCATAATCTTCTGTTTTTATTCATAATCCCCCTCACCCCCCCCACCCCCCATTCCTTCTCAAAGCTTCTCCAAAGCCCGCTCTTTGTTTTGGTTGTCAGCGTCAGGACGCTCTCCTTTGTGTTTTATGTTGTCTTGATTATATCCTGACGCCCCTGGATGAAGCTCAGCGCCAGAATTGGGAGGCAACAAGGAGCATGAGATGTGTGTTTGCTGGAGGCTGTCTGAGTGTTAGAGGGATTTGGAGGATAAGATGTTGTGGCCGGTGGTAAGTAATCTCTTTACAGCTCAACAAACAAGGGGGGCCCGCTGCCACCGCCGCCGCCGCCGCCACTCTCTGCATCTTGATAGGCTCCCATCAGCTGAACACATTCTCTCACTGAATATCTCTTTGTTAAACGCTTTGGTTTCTCTTCTCCTTTCTTTTCACCTCGCTGCCTGTTCTCGACTGTTACTCCTCCACTCGCTCCCTTGCCGTCCCTGCGCCGTCGTTTTCCGCCGCGCGAGCGTGGAGAGTGCTGACGCGTTTGTTCCGGCTTCAAAGAGCAGACGCCAGTTCGAATCCAAGGGGAGAGAAAGAGCGATCTCAGATATACAGTAAATGCAATAGAAGATAACGATGTCCAAAGTGTGAGCGCGGATCGCTTTCACTGCCTGGTGCGTCACAGGCTCTTTTCCAGGCAGAGCTGCTTTTATCCCGTGTAATGGTGAGGCCACTTATTTGTCCTGTTAAATCTGATGAACATTAGTCAGTGTGAAAGCATGTCTGTAATTACATCTGATGCAACACAGCCACTTAAGCACCTATGATGTCCCCTCCTCATTTAACGTGCAAACCAGTGACAGATTAGACGACACATCTCTGTGTTGTTCTTCATCTCACAGTCATGTAATTATCAAAATAATATGATTAAGAATTGAGATAAGTCAAAATGCACACCGTGGTTAAAAATAAATCACTTGAAGAAAACCTGTGAGACTGACCTCCACTGTCCAAAGACTGAGGTCAGCTGGTGATTTCCAGTGAGCGTGTGCAATGCGTGTGGTTGTGTCTCACCGTGTTGGTGATGTAATCCTGCCTCCACTCGATGCGACGATTCGCCCCGATGCCCCCTCACCCGAAGCCCTGTAAAGAGAGGCGAGGGCTGGATGGAGAGTGAACCATCAGCCATGATAATTCTACACAGTCCGGCTGACGAAGCAGAGTCACCACACAGCTCAACGATTCCTCTCAGCTCAACAAAGCTTCAGAACCATCTGAGGCAGCCGCATTCAGGCATTTTTGTTCCTTTTTTGTTCCTTTTTTCAACACTGGTGACTTTACTTTCACCAGTTTGACATATTTACAGTAAAAAAAAACGAATATGAAGTGGAAACAGATGAAAAACAACCGCTGACTTCCTGACACATGTCCATCTACTCTGCTGACATCGACTTCAGTGAGTGATTAGCATGCATCACGTGTTGGGGGATCGTTTAATATTCCTGAAGTGTAACTCCAGGAATTATAACCAGAGACATGTTGGGCATAATCCCCTCTAACCCCCCCCCCCCCCCCCCACTGTACCACGGTGAATGACCCCCAGCACCATTCATTTCCACCCCAACCATCTCCAACCACCAGCAACTGGGTGCTGCTCTGCAGGAGCTTCAAACAGGAGCGCTGCTGGCATTTGGTCAGCTTAAAGAGGAAATTAACAGCAGCGGAGAAAGATCCAATCCCAATATAGCCATTACTGTCTGCTGAACAGTTTTTTTCCACGTGACCTTTAAGGAAGAAGCTGACTGCACGTTTCTCTTCAGTCACTCGCTGGCTTTCCACCGAGCGAGGTGAAGAGTGAGAGCAATGTGACTTTAATGAAGAATTTCCAATTAATCTCAAGACCAGTGGCACGGCAAGAGCGCTACAAAATGTAGAAAGGAAAGACAGGTTTCAAATTTCAGTGTTTTAGTGAGAAAATTCACATTGTTTGTTTTTTCCTTTGAAAACCTGAAGCCGCAGCAAATTCCCAAGCAGATTTGTTGCTCATTAAAACTCTTCTAGCCCGGCTTGGAAGATGAAAAAAAAAAACTTGGTTGGCCGCACGGTGAGCCGCGCGCAGCCTGACAAAGTGCGTCGAATCGCTCGTGTCAGTGTCACTTTTGGCCGTCGACTTGAAGTCTGAAGGCTACATAAGTCTCTGCTTGCATAACACTCCGGAGGGGACAGGGGGCAGCCTTGTTTTGACAAGGAGGTGGAAGAGTGACGCTGATATGTTGCTTTTGAA
>JAUESF010000001.1:9704947-9718274 GCA_032274765.1 Malacoctenus tetranemus | reverse complement strand
GTATGGTGTCTGACCGTTAATTGTTGTAACATCACATTACAAGCATCGGGTTCCTTACAGTTTCCACGGTGCGTGCGCGCGTGAGTGCGCACGTGTGCGTGCGTGTTGAGAAGGAAGGAAGTGGGAAAGTGAACTAATTCGTCTGTGATATCAGACCACCCAGGTCGGGTTTCATGGAGGCTCACGGTGGTTTTCTTCACATGTGCATGAGAGAGGACGGCTGATTTATTTTCTTCATTCTAATAAAAACAATATTCTGGACAAGAATCTTAACTGCATTGCAAATGTTATGTGAAAATGATCTCAAAATTAATGGTGCACAAAGAACCTGTTTAATCAAATCAGAACAATTCCAAAGTATCAGGAACCTTTATTGATCCTGAGGAAGTTACAGAGCGCACAAGCTTTCCTGGATGCAATAAACCAACTGAGGGCTTTGGAGCCGCAACGCAGCTCTCTGTTGTCTCCCACTGCAGCAGCGCTGCGCTCGTCTTTGCTCGCGGGAGGCGCGCGCCGAGGAAAAAAGGCAAAGCAATCGCAAAGCCAGTTTCAGGTGAAACCGATGGAGTCGGTCCCACTCGGGTGTTTCTCATGACACAGCTGTTGGAATTAACTCGACAGTGCACTCAGATAAAAGAATTGTGCTTGAGGAAAAGGTAAATGCAGAGATTTATGCAAGCATGGTTCAGTAAGTCAGCGAAAAGACTGTGACAACACGAGTGTTTTTATTGCCACTGAGACTGAGGCCTCTATCTAACTCCCCGGTGACAAGAAAAGCGCAGCGTGCAAGTGTTTTTGTTCGTTTCACACTGACACTGTCATTTCCTGCTTGAGTGACCACACTGCTTAGAAAGCAAATCACCTGCATGCATCTGTGCCCCCATGGGGGGGCTCACCTTAAAATGAGGTGTGGCCATCTTCACCAAACAATAGCTCAGGTATTGGCCATCCTGTTTTACTGTTTATTCATGAATACATGGAATGATGTGTCAGACACGGATGGCTTGCACCTCCACATGATAAAATATCAGAGGTATGAAGTTTTTTGAATGAAGGAATTATTTATTTCTGATTTTATTTGATATAAAAGTAGCCAGAACCCCCTCAGAAAAAACAGCCTGTCAGGAATCCAGAGCAGACCTCAGAAGCTGAGCATTGCTTTTATTTTGAAGGTGACTGCTTTTGAGAGTTGGTGTCTTTCTTCCTGTTTATGGCTTTGCTATTTATTTTTTTTGGCTTCACAACCTTTTTGTTTTTTTGACATTCTTTTTGACATATATTTTGTTCAATATCTATTCTTTTGTGCATCACTAGTTTCTTTTCTTCTCTGTGAATTTCTTGTCGAGCCTGAATAAAAACATGAAGAACATTTCCATGATATTTTCTCTTGGCTGAGGAGAGAAAGTTTAGATGAATGAAGCCTTGTCGAGAAATGATCCGACTACTCTCTCCCTCTTTTTTTCTTCAAATTATTGAGAAAAAAAATCAGCGTTTCAAAGGCTGGGCTGGTTCATTGATTATTGGGACATACTGTAAGTAGAAGGCCCGGTTCTACCAGATTAATTGCATTGGACATAGTTCATAAAATCACTGTTTATAAGATTCTTCTCCTCACACTGCATGTCAGGGCACAAATCAAGTCCTGAAGTCCAACAACTCCCGGTAGACCTCCACAATAAAAGCGTGGTGCGGTGCAGATCAGAGTGAGGGTATAAAACCGTTTTGAAAGCGCGGAGGGATCTCAGGAGCACGGTGACCTCAATAAAATGTGAAATGGAAGAAAGTTTGGAGCCAGCAGAACGGGACTGCTTGGAGGAAAAGCTGAGAAGGCGGGTGAACAGGATGACCTTTTTTAGCAGCACTCTAATCAGGCTTTTATGCTAGAGGAGCAAGACAAATGCCACATTGAGCAAACGCCTGCGATAACCTGCCCGGAACTGTCCAAAAATATTCTCCGGTCTGGTGAGTCCAAATCCAAACTATGTGGGCAGAACTCCAGCGACTGTGTCTGGCGAGCGGCCGGCATTGCTTATCATCCGGCTAATACCGTCCCGGCGGTGGAACAGGAGAACGGGCGCGTGGCACCACAGGGGTGCTCGGCAGCAGCGGGGACGGAGAGGCTGAAAGAATGCAGCCAAATCCAGAGGCAACCTGCTCTAGAGTTCACGCACACTGAGACGGTGGGGGGGAGGGGGGCGCTTCACCCTTCACCGTGACACTGACCCTAAAGCCCGCAGCCAAGACGACAGCGGGAGTGACTTCGGGACAAGTTCCTGACTGTCCTCTAGTGACCGGTCAGAGACTGAAAAGAGACTGCCAGGTTTATTCAAACAAGAGCTAAAAATGTGCAGCTTCTGTTCTCGTGCTGTCTGTGTCTGTGGCAGGGCAGCGACGTGGAGGTCAGAGTGCGTTCACGTCTCACAAGACAGTTTCTGTTTCGTATCTGAGTTGCTTTCCAGTTACGTAAAGCCACCTAAACACTGTCTGATACTAGCAATCCTTCAAGGTAAGTGCTTTGGAAGAGATCAGGTTTGATGCGTGGAGACTAAAGAGACCAGGTCCGACAAGGATCGCGCGTGACCGAGAAGCGTCTCCGGCGTGACGTCAAGATGAAGGAAGGAAACGTCAACAGCGTTCTGAACACGAGCCACTCGCACGACTTCTGACAATAACCGTGCGAAATATGAAGCCGGCGCTCATCGTTTTCCCATTCAACATTTGGGTCAGTGTCCTGCAGGCTCTTGCAGAACGGAGATTCTTTTCAACCATTTTATTGATTCACAGAAAAAAAAAAGAAGCTTCGTTGGCATTTACACGTAAGAGCTCATCCGAGAATAGATTTACTGATAAAGGTTCATGCGGTTTTCTAGGACGTTAAAGCTCTTCTTTTTCACATGAGTGACTCTTTTTTTTTCTTTTTTTAAAAGAATTTTCAACACAAACGTATTCCAGCATTGGCTCTGTGGTGGATCAGCAGCCTGTCCAGGGTTTCATGGAGCTTTTGACTGACGTCAGCTGGGATCAGCTCCAGCGCCCTGCAACCCTCAGCTGGATAAACACGTGTAAAGGATGGATGGAAGGATGAGGGAGCCTCATTAGAGAAAATAAAAATGTTTTTAATTCCTTTTTTTTTGTTCTCACTAATTATTCTCCTGTTCATATGGAGCTCCTGGTCTGTAGATTCACCACCTTGCCGCCCCGTTGCAACCACCGAAACTGAGAAGGTGTTTATTTCCGTTCGCGCTGACTTGAAGTGGAGGTTTTCTCTCTGCTGTGTCGCCAACACCTATGTTGCCATGCAGGCAGAGCAGTCGCATTACTTTTTCAACACGTGGCCTGATTGCATCCAGCAGGTCTTTGTCCAATCTTGTGCTTGTTATGCTCATAGCATCATTTCCTCATTGCTATTTAATGGGGAAAAAATGCTTCCTGAATACATGGCAACCCACTGTGAGATGAACCGCATCTCTTCCTGCTGATTAACACGAGCTTTGTCATGAGCTCTGGATGACGTTGGGTCTTGCTGCCCACTGAGGCGCTGTTGGGTCACGTCTCCTCGCTTTTCAGAGAAGCCGAGTTTAAGGTTACCTTGGAAACTAAATGACTGGCCCCCAAAAAAAAAAAAAAAAAAAAGGGAAAGCAAGGTTTTCTACCTGCTGCACTGACCTGTATCTCTCACCGTTGCTGCTCTGTCTTTTTTTTCACGGCCTTTTTTTTCTATCATCATGCCTTTTTTTTCTTTCTTTCCCAGTGCACGCGCTCGCACGCAAGCCTCGGCGCGGTCATGCGGGCGTACAGTCAGCAGCAACGGAGAGACGGCTTTTAAATCACTAATGGAGAACACCTGACAACTTCCTCCGCTGCCTTTTACTTTAGTGGACGGTCAAGGCTTCATCTGTTTATAGCCGGTTAGTCAGACGGCAGAGAGGGCGGCGGGTTGGAGAATGTACAGTGTACGCGCCACGCTCGAGCGGGGCCGAGATGGAGAACAAAATAATTAGGGAACAGTGCAGTGTTCTGTCCATGGCCTGACATTGTGGGTGAGTCATTATTAGATAAAATACAGTGAAAGATGGGGTGTGCTCAAAGTGGTCATGCAAGCATGTTGAGGTTCAGCTGGTGTAGCGTCAGCTTATTAACATGATCACACGGTGTACCAGTCAGGTGAAGGCTGAAGTCCTTCACGCTTTCCTTTTTTTAGCCGACGGTCAGAAAACAAGCGTAAGAGGCCGACTGATGACCCTTCCATTGAACTTTTGATGACGATGGTCTGTCAGTGACGGGGAAGCTGCCCTCCCCCAACGTCTGCTGGGATTGGCCCCAGAATGCAACATTAAAAGCTTTACAGGAGAGGATTGGACATCTAATAGTGGTAAAAACCTAACTCCTCCAAAGTTTTAGCAAAGTAAACAAAAATAGGAAACTCCGAATATAATCACTGTTAAAAGACAACTTGACTCAAGGACATTTGAATCAGATTGACTTATTTGTGTCTCGGAAGTTTCGTTCCTTGACCGAGTGTCTTCATCAGTTGGTGGTGTTCATTGGACGATGCAGGCTGGACTGTTGACAGGCCTGTTCAGCAGCTGCACTTTACTTCGACATGTCAGGTTCAAATGTGACCATCTGTTTGTTACTAAAAATTCTACACAACCTTAAAAAACACATGGTGACTAACTTCACAAGAACATTTCTAAATGTGTTCATTTCATAGAGACCCTCCCATTAAGTTCCCGAAATACCTTCCTCTGAACCATGACAACAGGGGTGTGTTGGCAGTACCCTGCATTACAGGATTCTGCTTGACAAACAAGAAGGTATTGATCTGAAGTTGTATGAATACTGTATTCTGGCCCAAATTGCAGAGAGAGTGATTGGTCCGAGTCTCTTTGCCATCAAGCTAAAGTACCAGCAAAAAAAGTCCTGAACACACTGGTGCCAGGTGCCAGGTCTGCTTTCACTCCACCACTTCCTCACTGAATCCAAAGCTGGGGGTCTCAGGCCGTCCTCTGCCAGAACAGCTCCTGCAGGTGGCTCGCCTCCCACTCCCCAGCCTTCTGTCGCTCCTGCTTCCCGGCGTTCGGCCTGCCCTCCCGAGAGTGTCCCCCCGCTAAGCTCCTGTCCTGCAGGCTGCCCGGTTCCCAGAGGGGTTTGACCTTTGCTGCTGCACCCCCGGCCATCCTCTTTGATGGCTCCACCTGTCGTCGATCTGCCCAGGCCCCCGGTTCATCTGTTCCTCAGTCACCTGATTCCTCCAAAGTCCCACAATCAACTCGCCTCTTTGCATCTCTGTCCCCATCCCACCAACCTGAGTTCCCATATTGTTTGCCTTGGCAGTGATGTTGTTTTCATCCAGCATTGTCTTGCACTTTTTTCATGTCTTCTGGCTGTTGTGACTCTATTTTTGACCCAGCCCGCGCTGCCTTTGCTTGCCCCTCTATGTTTAGCTGCCTGCCTGGTGCTACAACCTTGTTTCGTGACCTCCCGCAACCTCAAATAAATCAGTTTGAAACTTTCACCTGCTGCTTCCTGCATCATGGTTTCGGGTCCTTGAACTGAACCTTGACAGTAATACATTTCCTTCATAACCTGACTCTCTGTGGATGCTGGGATTTAAAGTGTCTCTGATTTTAAAAATTCAACCTGCGAATTACACCGTATTAAAATTAATTGTAACTCAAATCATGGCACTGCGTGCAATTTACGCTTGATTGGTCAGACATCAACAGCAATCATCAAGCAAACCACATCATTCTCATAAAAAGGGTATTTGATTGTAGATCTTTTTCATGTGTATGTTTTCAGCCTTGTGGACACCTGTGGCTCTCGTACAAACACTTAGCAGTATGTGCTAATTAGCAGAGATAAGACGCCAAGGCAGCTGTTATTTCACTCTGGTACAAGGTGTGAATGTTTTATATAATTACCGGACAGCTTCGTCACCTGTGTTTTTATAATTAGCTTGGAGCAACAAATCCATTTTTTATTATTTTCAATGGATCTAAAAAAACATTAATGTGATTTATTCCTGGCTAAATAGTGATAAAAATACCAAAACATCCGTGCTGATTTCTAATGTGAAGTCAGACACATGCAACCTTGAAAAGTGTGTTTGGCTTCTCACAGTTTGTTTGGTAATGAAACTATTCCCCTATTTTACCTTTAGTCACATTTGCATCATTGTGTTTTATAGCTGCTAAAGGAACACCATTACATGCACAATCACATCCACAATAAAGCTCCTTACAAAGCTGCAACAGCAATGAATAATGAATATGATCTCAATGTGAAAGGAGCGATTTTTACTGTTGAAGTTACGTGGAGTCCCAAAAGGCTAGTTAGGGGTTCAAAGAAACTGCAAATTCATGATATTTATTGTTTATTCTGTCCCATTTCTTGGGCTCTGTAGCTTCAGCCATCCTGGAAGAGTGAAATATGCTTCCCGTTCTCGCGCAGCTACAGAGGATCGACTTTCAGCAAGTGTTATTCCTTTTTTTTTTTTCAAATCCTATCAGCAAAACACAGCTGCATGCTGCTATCATCTTTTATGCATATCGCCCGTGTTCACCTACTGTAATTCTGAAATCTTCCATTCTTCAAAGTTGCCAGCGAGAGCAGACAAACTTCACGTGTGCCGCAGAACAAATTCAGCCTTTTGCAGATGAAAAAAAAAAAAAAACAAGCTCTCCACGAGGCCAAACTGTTTACTGTCACGCCAAGTAAACGGGTTGTTTGGGAGAACGACTTTGTGTTGCGTGAAAGAAACGCTGCGTTTGGGGTATTTTTTTTTTCCGACGGCTCACAATGGAGACGGGCAGATCAGGTTCGTGGGCTCAACAGCGTCCACCTCATTTACAGGTCACAGAGACGAAGAGAGGGACTGTTAAGTAAGACAACAACTTATTCAAAGCAACATCAGCCCCCGGTGGCTTCATCTCTTTCGCTCTCCAGTTCTAAGTGGAGAGAGAGAGCGATGCCACACTGTGATTGCTATTGGAAATTGAGTCTCTCAGTCGATTCTCATCACTCTCCCATAGCTGATCAAAGCCTAAACGGGAGCATCTCATCTGATACGTGCTTATTTATTGTAGTGCTCAATTAAGACATGCGAGGTACAGTCTCCTGGGGGCTTTCACACGAGTTGTGTGTTGTTTCTTTTGAACTAGTTATCCTCCGAGTTTCAGACCTTTTCATTCCGTTTGCTTCAAATCAAACCGCCATTGTTCTTATCCATAATGCTGCAGTGAGACGATGAAACCTATTCGCCCGTTCAGTTTTATAGGTGGATGAATAAACAGTAGAGATGCTTCACTATATCGTCCTACAAGCGCGTTCACCCGATATCGGCCTTTGGCAGATTAAAAGTTGCGCTCCGATAACAGTTGCCGATGTTTGCCTTCGGCGTCGACTGGCGAGCCTTGACCTGCTGAAAGAAAGTAACACTATTCTACAGGGAAAAAGGCAGACCTGGCAACCTCGCCTTCAACCTTAAAGGATGGGTTGTCCATGTCTGGACTTGCTAAACCGTGATGTAGCGCGTTACAGCTTAAATCTGCTCTGGTACACTTCACTGTGCTCACTTGTTAGTGAATCAGTGTCATTGCTTTTACATGCTGTTCATGTAGAAATGAGTCGCATCGCATAAGATGAGTTTACAGTGTGAAGAAATGCCTAAAGATGACATGCGAGTTGAAAACAGCTGCTTCAAATGGCAAAATAGTCACAAAAATGTACAGAAGAGACAGCTTCATGTGACAAACAAGGAATTTCATTTATTTCAAAAGTCGTCTCATCGTGTATCCTGGTGAAGTGGAGAAAGGCCACGTTTTGTTAAAAAAAACACCATTGTTAATGAACAGCTTTCTTCAGTTGTGAATCAAATGTTATTTCTTGGTCACATCCGCCGGCTTTTAGAAAGAGGATAAAAAAAAGAAGAAGCACGAGGGAAAAAGGGACTTAGTCATTTTTTGTCTGATTAACTAAAAGACTCCCGGGGCGAAATCGAAAAAAAAGCTCATTTGGGGCTCTGGTGTGCAGAAGTGTGACCACCCCGGAGCGATGTCACCAATCAAGAGATTGTGCAGCTAAACTGGTCAAATCTGATCAGACTGAGATGATCTCGAATAAGTACCGAAAAAAACCAAAAAAACATCAAAGCGTGGGTTGGAAATCAAACATGTTAAGAAAATGATCTTACAAAACTGTTCCTCTCACTTGAGCTCAGTCCCAGCGCCGATTACAGACAGACCCAGTGTTTGAATTTTTATGATATCCTCGAAAAAAAAATGTGGAGACATTCAAGAAGGACATTCATGCCGAACAGACACTCTGGGCAAAGAGCCAGCAGCAGCTCGGACGCTCTGGAAGATAACCCGCCTTCCTCTGAGTTAACTGACTGTGCGGATTACTATTGCAGGGATGCCATTGACTTGACTACCATCAATAGAGGCATTTTGCAGAAAGTATGTCTACACACACACAGACACACACACACGCACGCACGCACACATACACACAGAGGGTGATGGCAACTGCACATCTAAGAGATGGGAATGTAGGGACCTAGACAGAGTCTTTGTGGCAAATCATTATTTATTAAAGCCTCAGTCAGATTCACACACTGCGTTTGATGTTGAAGCAGCCATGCCACTTTGGGTGGGTGGGTGGGGGGGCATGTCGGCTCTTCAGGGGGCGACTGAGTCGATCCAGCTCGTGGCTTATCGGCGAGGTCAAAGGATGAGAAGCTCCAAGACTCTGCGCCGACGACTCTTCTCTGCGCCCTCTCCGCGGCAGACACTGTGCTCTTTAGCAAGCTTGTCCCAGGTTCTGCCTGCTGCCTGGTCGGGCCTCCCCACACGAGCGGGAGCGTGCACGCGTGGACGCCGGCGTCGCGCTGTGCTGGATGAATGGAAGGAATACGGTGCGGATAAGAAGAATCAGTCTCTCTTCACTCTGTTTCTCGTGCTCCTCTCGTTACTATGCAGGATGCAAAAAGCTGACCCTCAACATGCCACAGAACAAGGATTATCCCCTCAGGGGTTGGCCTCTCCAATTTACTGCCTTATTCTCCTCCTCCTCTGCCCTGCTAACAGGCCTATGTGGGGATAGAGAGCATCAGAATAGCCCTGTAATTGAAAGGGAGTGAAGAGTGTTGACTGCTTGTTTGTTGTCAGGGAACAAGGGCAAGTGAGAGGGCATCAGAGACAAGGCAGGGTTGAGGGCATGGGCAGGAGAGGAGCGACTGTTTTATTAGCCCAGGCTCCTTCTGCTGTCAGTGTGGGCAGAGAAAAGCAGGCAAGCAATTTAGAGAGCTGAAGCTACTCTGTGTGTGTGGATGTGTGTGTGTGTTTGTGTGTGTGTGTGTGTTTTCTGAATATCTTTTATCTGGGCAAAAACAGACATGATTCATATTTGAAAGTAAGTCCACAGAGTGTCCCTTCTGCACTCCACCGCATTGCACTGCTCCTCCACTGCAAAGCAAATGTATTAGCATCGCTGTGGGTTCAGGTTGAATCTTGTGACCGTCGGGGTTCAGAGAAACTATGGAAAAGGCCAATAAAGGATGTCTGTTTGTTTTCACCGCCTTCTGACTGATCAGCATACACACGATCAAAGTCCAAAAAGTACCAGCAACAGGTGATCAGAACAACAAACAGCATCGCTGCAACAGGCGAGTACGGCTGTGTCCCTGGACGGATGACTGATAATTAGTTTCATCCTCACACACCATGAACATCAATCTGTTTTAACTTCCATCACAATATCTACACACACTTGTAAATTTCTTGCTGCTTGCTCGAAAGAACATACCAAGAATATTTTTGCTTTTTTTTACCATTAGACTGTAAAGTGGGACACATAGGAGACAGACTTCAGTGCTGGAGCCACACCTGCTCCTGAAAGCATCTCATTTCTGAGCTAATCACCGCAAGTAGATACAGAGGAGGAAAAAAGAAAGCCAACTGGCAGACCGGCGATCTTCCTGCACTTGTTGAAGCCAGAGCATCAGCCACAACACCGTGCTGCCAACATCGCTCATGCTTCTAAATCAATGACGTTTGCGACCCTGTCTGACTTGCATGCAGCTGTAGTGTCGCTATCCACATCTCCAGAGCAGATGTTAGAAAGCCTGTATCAGGGCCTACAGTAGCTGCCGTTTGAAGAGTGCGAACACCAGTTGCCAAGATGCTATCGTGTTCATCTCACACACAGTTGAATTGTTATGTAGGTTGTAAGCGGCTAACACCTCTGCTCGGCTATTTTGGGCTCCAGGTAGCAGGGAAGACTTCACGTCTTGGCCCAGATGCCACTTTCAACAGGACTCAGAACAGAGAGAGGAAACGGCTCGAAAAGACACAAACACGAGCTTCCGCCAAAAGGTATCCCACTTCTGGATTAGTCAGCCAACTGGAAATGGGACCGCCTGAAAGATCGGCTAAACAAACAAAGAAATTAGTCACCGAGTATTCGCAAATAGAGGCTTGGAAAGGAGTAAAATATTTGATCCTCCAGCTGTTGGTTTGGAGTAGTTTGATCTGGCAAATTACCCTCCTCTAATAAAAACTCAAATTTGGAGAGAGTCAAGGAGAGAGTAAGGGGAGCGGGAGAGAAAAGACATTAGAGCGGGTCTCATACCACTGTTGCAGTAATGATAGTGTTTGCCGGTGGCCAAACACACAGAGAGCGCTGTGTGTTAGCAGCAAAGAGAGGATAATAGCGCCGAGAATTATGAGACGGATCCTCGCAGTCTGTGTTCAAGTCAATTCTTTAGTCTTATTACACACCGCAGGGGGAGGGAGGGAGGCAGGGAGGCAGGGAGGGAGGGGAGGGGGAGATTTAAACAAGTAATTCTGCATTACACGCATTAAAGGGTGACGGTAATTACTTACACCACTCGAACTGAGGCATTAGGATGGCAAAACACAAGCGGTGCACCCGCTTTCATCCTTCCCCCTGGTTGAGGCCCACCTCTGCCTTTTCTCCCCCTCTTCCTTCTCAGTTCACACATCCGCAGCACACCCCCCCCCCCAGCTGCCCCCCCGCCCATCTCTCCTCACTCTCCTCTCACCTCATGCTGCCGTGTCTCTGTTCGCTTCCTTATCAGGGCCGCGGCGGCTGCCTGGGTAATGAGGATCAGTGTTGTTTTAAACATGAAATGGTGAGGGGAGGGGGGGGGGGCGGCCCGGCGGGGCGGAATCAATAAGAGCCATTACCTCTCCTCTCTAATGATGTAGCCACCCCCCCCCTTCCCCTGCGCGCACACACCACCCCCTTGTCTCAGCCCATTTCTACTCGCCATCCGATATCGGATGGGAGGAGGTTATGAATTATCGAATCCCAAGGGCAATGTGCCTGGCCGCCAATTACCCGGTGAAAAATGACCCTTTCTCGGACGTAAACGTGTGTGTGTGTTTGTGCAGATGTGTGGGGACGGAGCGGCTGGAGAGTTTGACACGGACCAGCTGGTGTCACACAGTTGTGGACAGCTCCAGCTCCTTTTTCCTGTCTCCATGGCCCTCCACACATTCACACACTCTGTCATATTGTGACTAATGATGACCAGCCCCCCCCCCCCCATCCCTTATTTACTTTTTTGGATGCTGTACTGGTGCAAAAAATGATCCCTGGCTTTGAAGGACTATAAAAATTCCTGTGGATACTTCCTGGTGAGGAAAGCCTCTTATTGGTTTGGGGTCACAGACCATCGCTCACACACTTTTCCAAAACGGAACCACTTGTTCCCTCTCCCATCCTGCAACTTTCATCCCAAATCCGCCGAGAACTTTTAAAAGTCACCACTCAGGGAAGTGACTCAGGAATGAGCCACTCGCAACTACAGACATTGAAAAACAGCGTGTACAGATTTGCTGCAGTTCTTCAGTGTGGACGAAACACAAGCAAAGACAGTTTGCCCTTTTGTCCAGTTCGATTCTGGCATCAGTTCAACCTGACCCAAAGGTGTAAACTCAATCCATGCCATGATACAACTCCTAGAACTTCACCAGCAACTCAGCGCAGGAGATTTAAGGTCAACACATACAAATCCGTTCTTTTTCCCAAAACTGTGGGGAAAAAAGACAATTTGATTTTCACAACTCTGTTCGAGGAGTCTCAGCAGCTCATGCTGTGGAGTCCCACAACTACCGTGGGATTGGTCCTACGTTTGATGAGGGTGTGACTGGTAACAGCTTGAGGCAGTAGGATGGCAAAACACAAGCAGCTACAGATCATTTGAAGGAGGAGCAAATGGAGGCAACGAAGGAGGAATCCTGCACTTAAGTATTTTAAGTATGAAAACATTTTCCTTGTACCTGCTACTTCTGGAAAACAATCAATCAACAAGTACAACAAATACAGTGTAAATCAAAGTGGTGAAATTATGTAGGAGAATTTTCTTAGGCTGAGAATTCACTGAAGCTGTTTAAAAAGACTTGCAACTGAAAATTGTCTTTTTTACAGGCATCTTTAAATTTGCTGCAAGAATGTTAAACTTTAAATGGGAGGAAGAAGCCGTCAGTGACGTGGAGGTGCCCAGAAACACCAGGCTCCAACAAGCCTGACCAACAGACCATTTGTACAGTCTCATGGTTTCATTCCATTTAGCTTTTGTGCCACTTTTGGTCAACTAAAGCCAAAGATGAGAGTGGTGCTTCACTCTCTCGCTAATTGCATATTTTTCCACATTTACGACAGAAAAGCCGCAAAACGTGCGCCACACTTGTGACCACGCAGGACTGAGATGGCTGGAGTGCTTCCTGGCACAACAGCTTGAAGTGGTGACGAACACAACACAAAGCAGAGCAGTTGCTTGGTTAGTGAAGGAGACACAGGTGAAAACAATTGAGGACGTGCGCTGTAATCAGCAGGGGGAGGGACACTGGGGAGGGGCCGCAGCACACCTGGAACCAGAGAGAAGGTGAGTGGTGAGAGCTGTGATCAGGAGCCAGGGGATGGAACAAGAAACACTCGACGGACACATCGAAATGGTGAGGAGCGTGCTAAATGTGTGATTATTAAGGATTTTGATGGAGTTTGTGGCTTGTGATTCAAGTCTTGTTCAAAGTTCACCCGAGTGGCTGAGCTAACCTTTGTGGAACAGCTCTTTGTAGCCCAAAAGAGTCCTGCAGCACGTTCTTTCCTCTGTTCAGTGGCGGCTCTTCTGTGTTTTCAAACGTGTTGAGTTGTCAGGTTGAAACACTTGTTATCAAATCTCTGTTTAACAGAGTTGTATCAGCTTTCCCCTGCCCAATTCCTCCACCACACACACACACACACACACACACACACACACACACACACACACACACACACACACACACACACACAC
>JAUESF010000001.1:9599723-9619203 GCA_032274765.1 Malacoctenus tetranemus | reverse complement strand
AATTAAAAAAAAAGCTTATGAAGGCTGCACTCAGATGTTTGGATGTGTTCTAAAAACTTGAACATATTCTTGAAAAATAAAGGAAAAAAATTCTCATTTATAAGTTTGTATAAAATAAATTTACAATGAAAGAAAAAAGCATGGTGGGAGTTTCAATGTTGTCTCCCTGATGGGTCTGAGCTTTGGGGGCTACCTGTGCTCTCAGTATTGTGCGGTTTTGACTGAATTACATTCCACACTCAGTCAGGATTTAGTTTTGAGCACTCCGGAGTAAAAAATGCTCAAATGCAAACATTTTGCCTGCAGGCAGATAGAGAGAAGTTGGTCATTAATAAGACCGATTATCACATCTTTTGGGCAAACGGCATCTATAATGCGGTGCCTGTGGAGGCCATTGGTTTGGAATGGACTGTAGTGGGAAATGGATGTATGATCATGGTCTCAAAGTGAAGTAAGCCCCAGTTGTTTACATGAATGAATTAAAGGCTTTGACAGGAAGCACCAGTAGACCATCCACTAAAGCAGTACAAAGACCACAATTTGAACAGAATTGTCTATTAATCCCTTTCCTTTCACAGATTTGTTGGTCCTGTAATTTCCAGTTTAAAGCAACCGGACGACAACAAAAGTAAAATTGATGTTGAGTTTAAACAATCTGGCCGTCCTGTTTCTGGTGGCAGCTGTGTCTCTGTATTCGGAAATTGGACAAGTTTGCTTCTTACACTTTAGGGTTCCATGAAAAAAAAGGATAAATGTCTGGATTGAGGCTGCACCCACATTCAAATAGCTGGACTGAACATCTGCATTGTGATTCACACACTGTGAGCTGTCAGATATCTGGGGCAGTCGCTACCAAAGGCTACGGGCTTAAAAGTGAAATTGCTCCACTTGAGTGATGTATGGTTCGCCTTTTCAATAGCTGAGCGAGTTTAATAAGGTGCTAACTCTGTCAGGGTGAGGGTGTCCACTCCCACCGGGGCCCCGCTGCCAAAAAAAAATGTAAGCACTCATCTCGCTGGACAGCGGAGTGGCAGTGCTGAGAGCGTTAAAACCTCATTAAATCTAAATCTCATGTTACCTCTATTTTTTTATTTCACACATTTCTCCAGCTTTTTCAGCAAAAATTTAAAATAAATCAAAAAAATGCTTTTATGTCCTAATTAGTCGTCTCTGCTTTCTCTGTATGTCCTGGAATATGCAGGGGAATCAATGATGAAGAAGCACCGAACCTTGAATCTCGAGGCTGGTGTGACCCTCCACAGCTGAATTGCTGATTTTGTGGCTTTCACACGATGAGCTCAGAAAATAGAGATTTTTTTTGGGGAGCGTTTAACAGCACGATCACAGCGAAGCCCTGACAGTGACACTCAGCCTTCACGGCAGCCAAATGAATTATTTCTGAATGTGTGATGAATCTAAAAGCGCTCAAACATTAAAACAAGAAAACAGTTTCCCCAACTGTTTCACAAACTTGTGGCTTCATTCCCAACTGAAAGTACATCGTTAAACTGCTCCTGGTTTATTCAGTCTCTGCCGTCTCTCTGTGCTCCTTCTGAGGGGCTCAAGGGGGGCGGGGGAGGGGGGGGGGGTTATTATATATAAGCAGCTTCAAATGGCTGCTGGAAGGACACGACTAAGTTTTAGCCACGAGGTGCAGAATCTAATGGAGGAACATTTGCAGTACAACAGCACAAAGAAGCTCAGTGTCTTCTTAACGATGTTTCTGTAATGCAGGCAGTGGAAGCCGTGCTTCGTGCAGGCGGGGGCTATTCAACTGATTTTTCAGTGGGCAAAGTTTTTCTCGGAGGGTCCGTGACCTGTGGGCCAGACACTCTCTTGGGCTACTCCTCTCATTCTGTACGTGCACTTGACACAACATGCCACCATGCTTTCAATTTGTTTTAAATTTCACACAATCACAGAATATCCTTGGTGTCAGGGCAGGAAAAACAACTGGGGTTTTTAGGGTGATGTTGTTGCTGGAGAATGCAGCCAGTGTGTTAAACTCCTCAGAGAGCAGCGCCACAGTTGGCTGTCCTGAAAAATCTCATCAACACCCAACATATTTGGTGGAGCCCAATATTTGCCTGTATTGCAACCCCAAATTACAGTTACTTGATGTGAAGTGCAGTAGAAAAGAGGAAAAAAACAAGGATGATATCTTCCACTGGTGAGAGGCCCTTTGGAGGAGTCATTCAACCCCAGATGCTCGAGGGCAGCTCTGGGGTGGGTCAAAGAGGGGCCAATGTCACCGCCCTCAATTACCCTCCTCTGTCCTCAATTTTGCCATCCAAAAATAATGCCGAACAAGTTTCTGCATGAACTTGGCATGACCTTTCACCTCACCTTTTTCTTTCCCCAGCATCATGTACATGTACAACATAGCCACTGGTAGATTTGCCTCCTGGTCATGTCCTCTGTGCATTTCAAAGACTCTCATTACCGTTATCTCACCTCCAGTCAAAGATGCAAATGAAATAATCAGATTCATATTATTAAATATAAATAAACCTGCATCACTCCCACTTCTCATTTAATCTTTATGACCAGGTGAAAATGATGATTATTACCTCCACGGCGCCCACATTATTATCAGGCCATTGTGGATCCACTTCACAACCAATATTAGGCCGAGGCGGATTTCGGCCCCAGTCGCACGTCTTCACACGGCGGCTGCTAAAATGAGGGGCTTTCACTCCGATGTGTTTGCGCGAGTCTGTGCGTGCAGGTCCCGCTTCACGAGCAAATGGGCCCGTGTGTCTATTAATGTGTCTCAGGGAAAAGAAAGGATTTGTTCAGTCTGAACCAGCGAGTGAGTGGATGTGCTTTACAGTGTGTATGCAAAGCAGCGACAGCAGAGCCTTTGTCATGCAGAAATGATACACCTCTCTTTCTGTCAGACCTAATTTAGTCCTGCAGCGCATCATTTTCTTTTTTTTTTGTTGGGTCTTTTTCTTTTTTTTTTTAACTCTGACTGAACAGGCAAAAGATGTTCCACAGATATATGAAGGCGGAGAGGTGTGAAAAGGTGAAGGAGCTATTGTCACCGCCCTCATGAATACGTATTTTTGATTAAGTTCATCACTCTGATATTTAACGTCCTTTGGGTAAAAGCAAAGAGGAAAGATTTTAATCAGCTTTACTATTGTCGTGGATCTTCTGGTTTGGTTGATGATGCGGCGTGAGGAAGGAGTTCTGCTGACACGGTCTTGATGTTTTCTTCAATCTTTATTACAAGCACAGTGTCAAACGAGTTGCCCGGACCGAACTCAGAGGAAAAGGTGGTCAGATGCTTTTTACGAACTCTAAGTTTAATGCTTCAGTTTAAATAGGCGAAGGGTTTGGCTTCATTATCTCCATCCTCCCATCTCTTCCATATCAGACCATACTTGGCGTGAGTGGAGCTTCTCAGAAACACTTATTTATGAAATTTCACTCATCCAAACATGTTTCTGTCTTTCTTGCAGTCTACCCAATTCATAGAGTTTGTCTGAAGAGTGTTTCACAGCTGTTTTTCTCTCAGATTTCCATAGTGGCATATTGGGTTGAGTTTTGGCCTCTTGATTCCCGCACAGAAAGATGCCACCCTGGCATGAACACAGGTCCCTCTTTGTAAATAGCCACAACAGAACTGTGTGTGGCTCTTTAAGATACTGTACTCGCATCAAATGACGATCTGAACTCATCACACGTTGATGGAAGCAGTCAATCATGTTTTGAGTTGGAAAATGGTAATGATTTTTGTGTATGTGGGCTCTAATTGTCGTATTCATGTAGTTGTCCCACTAGCTTGTAACATCTGTTACGGATTCCATTTTTTGAGCTCTACTTTAAAAACATACTTAGTTCAAAACAGCCTCGATGTTGCAGAAGAACATAACAGGACTAACACGAAGCATTTCCACAGTACTGGCTGCACCACAATGTCACTCCAGCGGTGCCGTCAACACTTTTGCATCACAATTTCACGTTTCTTCTCAGCCTAAAGCCAGAAAGATTTGTTGAGCTTGTTTATCGATAACATGGCTTCACTGCTTTGCTGACCATGTGCATCGAGGCACGACTGGTTAAAAAGTTAGGGAAAAAAAATCTGTTAAGCGGCCAAATTAAAGCCAAAAAAGTGAGTTTACTTGACCTGAAAAAGCCCCTGAAGGACCAGCAGAGCATCACATTGTTACTCCCACCCAAAAAAAACAAGGAATGCCAATTTCAACAATGTCTGGCATTAGAACTAATTAATTAGCGCTTTGCTTGGGTATGAATTGCTAATGGAAGCGCGCTGACCTTGGAGTTATTTTCTGTTCTGAGAAGGCAGAGACGGTCTTCTGCAGAGTGTGATGGGTGAAAAGACTTTCTTCATTTTGAGCAGCACACTTGTATGTGTATGCTTATGTGAGTGCTTATCAGGTTAGAGTTCAAGACAGATTTTGTTTTTTAAAATCACTTAGTTTTAAACTGTGAGCTTAAAACTTTGGATAATTGCTTCTTTGATGCATCATTATCGACTGCATTCCTCCTCGTGTTTTTTATTGTTCCCTGCAATGCAAACATGATGCTTTGTCACTCGTTATAAAGCCGTCATGGTATTTATGTGACTTATGGGGTTGTCATGTTCGTCCATCTGTACTCACATGGGAATGAAATGCCTCTGCTGACATTATTTCAACACATCACTCAGTCAATTAAGTTAAGGAGCAGAAACTGTTTTTTTATGTATGTCTCCTTATTGAAATGTATTTTTAAGCTCAGTAGTCCATTGATTGTATAAATGACTAAATCATTTTAGTGCTATACATAATTGAATTAGTTGATTATATATATTAGCAATAATCAGATTGATAGATTGATAGAAATATTTCTCTGTGTTTAGATTTGACAACCCGTTTGAAGTAAAACTAGTGAAAGTATTGTATTTGAGTATGTGACAGGTACTTAAACATCCATCGAGTTTTATGGAGTACAGTCTGATCCCAGTTCTCTTCCAGAGTCTTCTCCTTCTGAGAGTTGTAGTTTATGGTCGCCCGGCCCATCAGTCCCCCGTTACCTTTGAACAGACAAACTGTAATGTGTAAAATGTGTTTCTAATGGATTGCCGCGCTTCACACTGCCACCTTGCTCTAATTATTTTTCTCCTGCTGGCAGACTGGATGTGCGAGCGCGGAGCTGGAGAGAGGGGAGGGTGTGATTGAGTCTTTAGCGGAGTCTTTGCCTTCAAGCAAAAAGCATCTCTCACAATCTGACATGTGCATTTCCTGACATGTGTGTTGGTGTCACCTTGGTGGGAAAAACATTCAGGCAGGGGGGGGGGACATCAAGGAAGCCACAACTGCAGATAATGGCTTCTCTGTGTCCATGAGAATATGGGTCGTGCTGAACAGGGAAAAGCACTTAAATGCAACCCCACGACTTCTTCTGATCAACAAGGGGAGCAGGATTTATACAAAAAAATGTCGTTCCACTTCAGAATCCAGGAGTAGCTGATGTTGTCTGAGAGATGCTCTCTGCGCTACGTCGCACTTCGGCAGCAATTCCAGTCATGTTACAGACAACAATACCCACATAAAGGAGTTAAAGTTGTTGTACTTTCACGTTCCTCTGGAGAGAAACATTTAGTGAAATGCTTGTGATTTGAAATATTCAGCAGAGGGAATGTCTGCAAAAGAGGAAGCTTTCATTTGGATAATGCCACACTCAGCCCGCGCAAGCTTGTATACAGGAGCCGGTGTCAGTTTTCTTGCCAGCATCTTGTCGTCACCGCACAATGTCTGCATCCAGCTTTTTAATAGCAGGCTTTTAATATCCAGTTTAGCGGGGCAAAATGTGACAACTTAGGTTATGTCTTAGATGCTGCTTCTCCATTTTTCTATAAGATAATGTCCTCACAGAACTGTGATCTCGTGCTCATGGAGGCACAGATACTGTGTGCTTGACAGGCAGCGATGTGATCGCTGGTCAGAGTGATAATCCTTCAGATACACTAATTCTGACTGTTTAAAAGTGGTTATGATTCAAATTGCAGCTCGCATAAAGCTTTGCTTACAGATGAGACTGATTTGCATAATGGGGCTGCTATAGGTCAAAGCTTTAAAGGTACGCTGCTGATATTCAACCTCATTTCCATGTACGTGGTATGCTAATCTCCGGCTGACTCTTGTTTGGTCCTTTTTTGATGTAGTTATTTAAAAGTAACTGCATGTTTTTATTTGGTTTATTAAGCCCCTTAACTTGCTTTACTGTACATTCATCAGTGCACCACTTTTTTTCTGGTGCACTGTGGAAACTTATTACACCTTATTAAAGTGTTGTTGTCTTCTCTGTTAAGTATCCTACAGGGATGAGGTTGCATTAAAGATTCGGTCTTGCAGGTGAAGTGTTTTGCATCAAGGAGCCTCCAACAACACACAAGGAGCCCAAACACCTCAGTAGCTTGGTCCTCTTACCTCCAGCTGCACTGTTTTTTGTTTTTGCTCGCGGTGCATTAAATCAGACACTCTTGGTACTAACTTTTCTCCAGAGAAGACACTCTAGTCCTCTGAAGGACCTATCACCCTTCATATGGGAGTAAGCAACACCAGGCTCCAGCAGGTCTCAAGGGAGCAGCCAACCCAAATGATATCCTCCTCCTGCATTTCTCTCGCAGTACTGTTGATGTTTGCATGTTGTTGTGTCTCTGAGGCCTTGGCAGGAACATAATGGATCAATTAGACTAAAAGGATACTTGAAATGATATTTATCTGCAGTACTGAAAGCAGAATGTGGAAGTGTTGTATCACTTTACATCAGTATCATCGCATTTCACTTGTAAAAGTTTCACCTGGTTCGGCCTCTGCATTACACGGAGAGATGTTCGGTGATCTGATTAGATTACATTTGGAAGGCAGGAAACATCATGAGGGACCAGCGAGTTGGTGCAGTGTGGAGCGCTCTTGCTGCTCGGGAGGGTTCTGGGTCTGTGCTGTTTCTGTGCCTGTTCTCCTCTGTGATTCCAACTTTCCTCTCAGTCCAAAAACATGCAAATGAGTTCAAAGGGGTGACTCCAAAAGTTGTCCCTCTGTGTGTGCGTGCATGTGCCTCTCTCGGTTTGCCCTGTGATGGAGCGGTGACCTGTCCAGAGTGCACCCTGTCTTTACCCATCATCAGCTGGATTTAGCTCCGGCGCCCCCGTGACCCTTAACTTTGGAAAGCTGAAGAGAAGGATAGAGACCATCTTTAAAAAGTTTTAGGGCTGAATAAGTCACTTTTGTGTTTGGTCACTAAACTAAATATATTGCATCTCTTAAGAAGAAAGTATGTGAATGCTGCAATGTCAGAACCACCCTAAACAATTGGGTCAGTGTCAGTGTTTTTGCTGCACTTTTGCTCCTTTTTGGCAGCTCTGTCTCGTCACCTTAAAGTCCTCCTCTGGTTTCGATACACTCTGGCTTTAAGTTTTAGTGGTCTTCACTGGAGAAATTCTTTAAGGAACTATTTCGGATGCCCTTATTGTAACTACAGCTATTGATATATGAGTCTTGTCAGTATTGAGCTGCATTGAATTTACCTCTCACAGACGGCGTGTGAGCAGCTTGAAAAACAGCCTGTGACAGTCATGGAGACTCTGCTGTAATTAGGTTGGTGCCATTCCCCCAATAATAAGTGTTAACTGTTGCACTTTGTTCTGTGAGGAAATTTAAAGGTTAACAGCTTGGCGTGAAGTGTCATGGAAGATCACTGTGTTGTGAGTGCTGCATAGGAAACCACCACATAAGCAGAACACTTTCCGAACAGATCCATTTGTCAGCATATCTTGTTGTTTCATGTCCAGGTGCAGTTGTGCACTTACCCAAACTTTGCCCCCACACTAGAATAAGACCCGTACATGGCTTCGCTCTGCTTTCCTTCCAACGGCGCACGTCTGCAATCAGATCTACTGCCGCTTGCAAAGATTCTCTCTGCTCCAAGTCAGCCCGTCCTGCTAACGCTCAATTTGCTGATGAAACTTGTGCCTTCAGATCTCCGTTCATGCTCGCATGCAGTGAGTGCACAGTTGTCGGGGGGGTGAGATGTGTACCAGATGAGTGTAAACACCCTGAGGAGCGAGTTCCAGGTTCCCTCACTGGCCTGAAAGACTTTAAATGGCTCTCAGTCTCCTGCTCTGTGGTGTTCCACATTATCAGACTCCTTCTGAGAGAGACTCCAGGAAAAAAGCCTCTGAAACCACTGAATTACATCATTTTCTCGAGTGGTTTACTTGTTCATGTTATGATCATTGTATATCATGCAGCACTTACCTAATCTGAGTGTCATAGAGCGCTCCTTGGAGATGTAGCATGCATGTGGTTTTATCCTAACGCTAAACTTTATGAAATGGATGTTGTTTAACAAAGCTTTGCTAAGTGCAGCCAGCGCTGTGAGTACACGCAAGGATCATGTTGTCATGCAACTGTGTCTCTCCAACAGAACCTCTGGGACCTACATTGTGGTGTACACACCGATCAGGATCTTAGAGGTGACTGAGGCATGTGTGTGTACGCAGCAGTGTCTGTGTGTGTGGTTGAAACAAACAAAAAAAACTGTCACTGGGCTCAAAATGTCTTATCATCTTTCATTGACATGAATCAAGCAGTTCTTAAATCCTACAGATGAAGTGCTGAAATGTTCTGCTTTGCTTCATGATGGACAAAACAGCATTTTGAGAGACAAATATCTGTGGGAATTTACGGCCTCTGTCTGGGACTTGAACAAAGTTTATTGACATCATAAACCGTGAAGTGTCCATCACAGATTATTCAAGCATGCATGAGAGGAGTAAGGAAGCAAACAGACTATTTGGGTTTGTTTTCCTTTTTTGTTACTGTGTTGCTTCGTTTAGCCTATAGCATGTATTTAACCACGAGTTTAACTTTATAGCATCGAGCAGAATTCCACCACAGCCTGATCAGAGGTTCCCAATTAGCGGTGACACGAGAAGTTTCATCGTTTGCTCGCAGAATCAGCTGTATTTGTTGAGCCAGATGGATGAGCAGATGGAGGTGATGAGCACAAACCACAATCAGCCCGCCATTACTTTCCAGCCATATGCTTAATATGACACATTACAATTACACTGTCACAATAGAGCCTCATTTATCCAAATTTCATCCTTCCATCCGTCTCGCTGCGTCAGGTTGGGTTTGACAGAGCAACGTGGACAAAGGTGTGTTATTACAATCCTGAAAAGATGAATTTGTATTGGTTAACCTAAGAATAAGTCATCTTTCCGTTGATTTATTGAAATAAAAGTAGCTGGTGTTGAAAGGTTAAAGAGAAGGTTACAGTAAACGCACATACTGTATGTTTGCATCCATTGTGTGTGTCTCCCACTGCAATCTCCCCTCGGTTTCTTTACCCGAGGTACCTGGTGGTGGGCTGTGATAAGTCCCTGATAAGGTGTGACATGGTATCCATGACAGGTTGGGGCTGCTTTTGTCCCCACATTGAGCACCAGCATCACAGCGACTTTGTACAAGAGCAGAGCGATGAGGAGGTTCTGTAACACATTCAATGGGGCTCAATAATAATCAGCAATTTTATCTTTTTTGTGATATGTGATACGTAATATGTGACAGAAAATACACATCATCGAAAAGTGGATGAGAGAGAGAGAGAGAGAGAGAGAGAGAGAGAGAGGCGAGAAAAACATGTTTACAGAATTGACGTGCATTCAAGAGAGAGACTGCACTTCCATTACTTCAAATGTGCAAATTCAAGAAAGAGGGATTTTTACCGTCACAAATCTAATTATTTGTTAATTCAGATTAGGACAAGAGTACAGTGTTGAAGGCTAAGTGAATAAAGCAGAAAAGCATCTTGGGAGAGTAAAAAGAGGCAGAGCAAGTCAGCGAGATGTGAGGTGCAGAGCAGTAAAACTGACAAAACAGACAGGAAAAATTGGAATAAGACAGAAAAACCACGCAAGCCTTTGTGCAGCTTCGAGCTTCGCGCTGCAGCTGTAGATATTATAAATGGCCAGGAGGAATGTATATTTTTTTCTAGCAGTTTGCCAATGTCTCATACATAGTCAAGTAAGGTGAGGCTTTTATACCATTTTGCAGGGTGGAGACAAGATAAGAAAACTGTGTTTTGCTGATCAAAAAGGCCGACTGTCAGACAATGATAGAGCGCTGGGGAGAGGTGGAGTGACATAAAAGAATATATAAGTCAGAGATATCCTGACAGACAGAAATAGTCAAGTGTAAACGTATTAAATCCAGCCAGTCAGACCAAGAAAAGAAAATGTAGAAAAGCTCTGGGGATTTCTGTATTTCTGTTCAGGTTTTCTTGTTTTTTTAAAATCAATGTTTACTGTCTTTGGAGATGAAAATGATCTGTTTATCAATCATCACACTCAGAGAGGATTCCATCATTTAGTCGGACCATCATCCGTGGTGAGAGCACACATGCACGCACATACACAGACACACACACGGGCACACGCACACGCACACACACTTCACATTGAAGTACGGTTTAGTTATAAGCTGTCCTGCAGACCACAGGCAGATAAGACCTCTCCACTTGTCCCCCCCATCGTTTGACCACCTTTATCTGAACTTTGTGCGCGTGTGTGCGTGTGTGTGCGTGTGTGTGCGTGCTCCCTCCTTTTGTTTTTCCATCCTTTATTTATTGACTCTCTCTTCTCTATGAAGGTTATACAATGCGGTGCAGGCTTGAAATTATCTTGACCTTACCATGGGCTCTTGTACACTGATATTTTTCTCCTGGAAAATAGCCATTATGGTGGAATGAGGCATAAATCAGGTGGTTCATAGTGGGTTTCCTGTGAGGTTGACAACATCAGAGACAGACAGGTAAATAAACTGTGAGATAGACACATAAAAATCAATAGGAAGTTTTTGTGTACTGCATGTAATGCAACGCAGCCGTTCATGGCTTCTTTCTCTCATCACCACAACAGCATTGCCTGAATAGATTCACAAATAAATATATGAATAGGTTTAAAAAAATCACACAAAAGAAAAAAAACATGAGCAAGAAAGAAATAAAGTTTGCAATTGTTGTAATTTAAGCACTTTGAATTACTTTGTGTACGAATTGTGCTATGTAAATAAACTTGCCTTGCCTAATTTAGACGAAAAGCAGCTAAACATACCAATTTGTTAAAAGTCCCTCAGTGTTGATAGTATTACATAGATTTAATTATGTAATGTATGTAATTATGTGTTATTGTCTACTTTGCCAGTCAGAGGCTGTTGCATTGATTTTTGTAGGGGGAAATTAAAGATTGGACGGTTTGCTAAAGGCCGTCTGTGATTCCACCTCTGGCGTTATCAAGTGGCATCACCATGACACTGCAGTAGTTAAGATATCCAGCTGTCTTTTCAATATTCTGCGGTCAATATAGCTGATCAGATTGCAGCTGGTCCCTTTTCACTCAGCTGTCATCAATTTGACAGGATTCACGGTCCCTGTGGGCCAATTATTGACAATCTGACCGAGGGGGAGGACGATGAGAAAGGCTCTAATTTCTGTGTGCAAGGTTGAGAGAAGGTTTCATTCCTGCCGCGCGTTCTATTTGTTTAGAGGCAGTGACGGCTTTACGGCCGCTCCGGATTGTAGTTCTTTGTAGAGATATCAACATTAAATCCGGCACACATGGCTAACCTCCCCGCCGGTAGCTATTTTTAGGGAGTGGATCTTCTGTCTGATACCTAAACCTGCTATGAGATGGAAATGCGCCGCTATAAACCTAACAACTGACAGTGAACCTTTCATTTCATTTCCTTTAATATTCTTTACCATCCTCTCAGGTGGGGGGTGGGGGGCTGCTCAAATTAGCCGGTTCCTCCCCAGCCAAAGACCCCGCTGGGCAGCATCTGTATTCATCAGCGCCATAAGGCCAGACCAATTCTAATATTATTTTATGGCGATGGCATTTTTCATCCAGCCAGTCTCCAATAACTTCCAAGTTAGATTTTATGACTTTGCTTTTTCCCCTTTCTTCTTTCTTGTCTCACTTCGCTCCCTCTTTCCTTCCGCTCACTCCTCCACCCCTCCATCCTTCTCCTCTCCACCTCTTTTCAGACATTTTCACAATTGTCTCTTTCCTCTGGTTTTGAACCTTTTCTCTGCTTTCCTTCACTCTCTCCTCCCTTGTCTCCTCCCACATCCTCAGTTTTAGGCATTTTTTTTTTTAGGTCTTTTTTTTTTCCATTTATGACCAGCTGCAGCGGTCGGGGTAATGAAGGCAGTGTTATAAAGCATGGGACGTGCCTCGGGGGCAGGCTCACAAACCTGTGTATCGGCAGATAGAAAGAATTGAAATGGGATGAGGATGGAGACAGGAGGGCAGAAGCTGGCGGATTAGAAGGCCATGAAATGTAGAAAAGATCATAGATTACAAACAAAATATAAAAAACAACCCCAAAAAAAATCATTGCTGCTGGTTTTCTTGTATTTCTCGTCTATAATGTAGACTCGGGGTAAGAAGGAAGGAAGGAGAAGGGAAAATAATAACCCAAGATTGATATCAGCTCGATACAGAAAAGGAATCAATATCGAAGTCACCTGAGGAAACATTTATGTATCCATGGATCAGTTTAGCATTGCATGCTGAAGACCTTTTTTTTTTGTCAGTCGGTGAAAAAAAATTCAGTTTGGAAAGAAAAACAACCTGAAACAGTGATGAGGGTTCAGTGTAACAGAGAACCAGAGAAGCATCGGGAACGATGTGTCGAGATGGAGATGCAGGATGTCGCTGTATCATGGCAACGTGTCTGTTTTCCGCCTCAGCAGTTTTATCAAGAGAAGAAAATGGCCTGAAAGAAACAAAAACAACAACTCCAAACGTTGTAAATGCAAAAGACCTTTTAAATTAGAATATATTTTAACTGGAGAAAGAATGCACAAGGTTATTTTATCTCACACAAGAGAAAATGTGTTTTTGAACCAGAAAAAAAAGATTAAATCAATTTGAATGGTGTCAGGTAAACAAAAACAAACAAACATCGTATTCTGTCCCTTGAAATCTGTTCGAAAACTGTTCTGTCATCATCTTTTTCAGCGTTTCCAACTATGGAAAAAAAATCTTCGTGGGCAAAAACCAGAAGACAGAGAGAAACAAACAGCAGGGAAATTTAAGACGACTGCAAATAAAGCAGAAAAAAAAAGGCCGACTGAAGTCTGAAATTGTATCTGGTCGAAGCACGACCGCAAACAGGAGGTGTTAAATTCTGTTACGGGGAAGCTGACTCAGCACGTTCTGGGCGCAGGCAGAGGTGGAGGTGGTGAGCGCCACACAAATCAGCCTGTGGCGTGGGCGGTCACCATCCCAGCCACAGGCAGGTGGGGTTATTCTCTCCCAGAGCATCAACCAACGAGCTCTTTGAAGAGTTCCATTGCCGACACTCTCCAGAATACCACTTGGAAGAATGTCAATGTCTGAAAACTACATTTGACTTTGGAGAACACTTTTCTGACTCTGTTTTGTCCTTTTTGTGTTTCACACAAACTGTTTCTTTGCTGATTTCACAAATGATAGTCCCACTTGTAGATCTTTATTCAAACCAAATTATTAGGCCGTAGCCTTTCCAAAAGAATTAGTTTAAAAAAATCATTTCTATTACACAGTGTAACAGAGACCTTTTTTTAGTCATTATACTCACAAAGAGACCAAATAAATGGTTTTGTTATTCTTCTGAGTTGAATCAGTTAGACATGAATATCTTGCACTCAGTCTCTCATAAGGTTATTTCCTATTTGAGGACTCAAGAGTATTTATCAAGTAAATTCATTCCCTCTGACAGAAGCATCGAGAGTGGAGCCCAAATTATTGCATTACTGTAATACACTACACTTTATGTGATCTTTGATCTTGTGAGAGTTCTACGGCCACCTGTACAGACATTAGGTGTAAACTGCAGGTTATGATGATTAAAAGAAACAATCACACACGGGGGTTACAAAGGGTCCTCTAATGGTCTGTCTGGGGTCAACAGGAACTCATCTGATGCCGTGTAAGCGCTCCTCCTGTGTGATTCGAGGTTACTCATCAGACACGCAACGTTTCAGAGGTTTATTAGAGACTCTGTTATTAATGCCTGAAATCAACAGAAGGGTTTGCTGAGCTGCGAAGTGTGAACTCAGTCAGCAGGTAGACTTTCAGTGTCTGGCTCAGAGGCGCTTCGTAAAGATTTGTGATTAGCTCCTGCTAAGATCTGACGAACTTTTGACCTTCGTGTTAGTGAGTGAGTGGAGATGTCAGCTTGTTCCCTCTTACAGGTCTTGTCTAATTGTCAGGCGATAGAAGTATTGCACACTTAGGTTTCTTCATAAGGCATTTCTTTCCACCAGCATCTCCTCGGGTGTTCTCCGCCTGACTCTTAATTAGTTTTTAGGGTTTTTCCAGTCAGAGTGGAACCTTGGACCAACTACTTTTTCAGCATGTACTCGGCTGGGGGCGAGCTGTAATTGTGACTCAAACGGACTGAAGGCCATCGATTGGTTCGGGTTATTATTTTGTTCAATTGGATGAAATGGAAAGAAGTAAACGATCGCAGCCACACAGATGACATCACGGCAACTTCCAGTCACCTTCCTGTGATGACACACCCGCGTTGAAGTTGTAAAAATGAATGAAACTTGTTATTGGCGAGGCCAAATTATGTGTGTGTGAAAGTTACAGGGGAAAAAAAGTAAAGAAAAAAAATAGTTTTTCAGTGTTTACCTGGCAGATACATCACTGTCTATCAGAACAGCAATGAAACTTGTCTGCATAACCGATTGACAGTAAGATTTACCAAGCTCCCATTATGGTTTTCAGTGTTTCTGCAACGATAGCAGCTCGATTGTAATGCACTGTCTGGCAACTTAGAAACTCAATAAAGGTTTTGCATGTAAAACCACTTACATTGTGGGGAAAAAAAACACATGCAATAGAAGTGTGCGTAGAACTATATCGGGGAAAGTGAGATAATGGGTTACATCAAGTGGGAGATGATATTTAGCCATAGTGAGGCTGAGGATGTGGTCACTCAACCAAAGCCAACAGTACATCTGCTGACTGGAAGTCAAGAGCAGTCGAGTGTCCTCGTTCTCTTTTTATAGTGACCTTCGCGGCGTTGTAAGGTCAGTTTATGTTCCAATAAAAAGTAGCAAGGGCAAAACAGACCACAGCAACTTTGCTTTTAATGGTTGCGTGGAGTCGGCAGGAGGACGGGGGAGAAGCATGGAAATGTGATTGCGAGAGTCATGTTATTATAAAGTTTTGTCCTCTGAAATGTAATTTTCCCTCACACAACATGACACAAAGCCTCTCACTGCAGGCTTGACCACGTTGTTCAGTCACACCGTTTCCAAAATTCATCTTAAACCCGATAAAGTGGCACAAACAAGCCCATCTTCTCACTCAGACGGGTGATAAGGCTGCGCTTTGAAGCCCAGCTTTATCTCAGAAGCCGTCTTGCTTTTATTTATTTATTTGCCGACTTTCTTATTAAGAAGCGGAACAACAAAAGTGAAGTTGGAGCCGGAATACCACCTCGGTATCTGAGCAGGAATCCACAGATGTGGTCCGGAGTTGTTTTAATAAAGGCATCGAGCAGACTGCCCCTGAGTCCACTGCTCGTCCCGCAACACAACACAATAAAAGCCAACCAATTTCATCGTTTCAGGAGCTGCAACACCCTATAGTTCTCCAGATATGTCTGTATATGTTCTCCATACTTATTATTGCTATGGTCCACGGCGCCCCGCATGGCTCGACGTATATATTAAACACTGCGGGCAAAGGAAAGCTTCTCGACCTGTGCACTGTTGTACGTCTCTTGTTCTTCTTTGTCTCTCCAGGATAGCAGCTACTCCCTCGCCCTAATGTCATGCTAGTTAAACCTGTGATCAAAACAGCCGTATTGGCATCCTTGAAGCCCGGCACTCACGCCATGACCCAAGGTTAGAGGAAAACACGTAAAGGAGTGAGAAGGGCATCCTCTATCCACTCTGCTCCCCACAGATAACTTCAGAAGGCACTTACAGGGACACAGAAGGACTTTCTTGTTTTTGCCCTCCGGCTCTGCAGCAAGGGAGCTGAGATTCATGTGTTATTTTGGCCCTGAGGAATTTGTGTATTCGCTGCTGAGTGCAAACTTGTGCAGAGGCAAATTCATGTCTTGGAAGTGTATGTGCATGCAATTGCATAACTGTGTGCAGCGTTTCTTTCCCCTGGGTTTTCACATGTGTGTTTTCTCGACCCGGAGGCTGAGTGAACTATGCCTCTGTGTCCCTTAACACCCTCTTTTGCTGTCAACACCGCTGTGCAGCCGCACTGTCACACTGACGGTAAATAACCGTGCCCAAATTAGTCTTTTTATGGCCTAAAATAATAGAGTCACACCATCATGAATGTTTAATACCTTTTCCCAGGCTCTCTGCTGACAAAGGCATAATTAAGGCTTGTACATAACGCGCTGGCTCGACGAAAATGCGCCATTTTCAGCAAATTCACGAGCGATTGGTTGGAAGAAGACTCGCGGTGTAACTCTTCCTAACAAATGCTCCTGTGCCCTGCTATTAAAACGAACAGTCTGAGACGTACGCAAGATGCCCCATATGTACATTGTGCTGCTATTTGCTCTTTTGTAGACCTTAAGAAAAAACTTAGAGGAGTTCAACAGCATTTTATCTGCATCTGCAGGTATTTTACACTTTTAAATACCACGAGGAAGACACCAGCAGAGTGCTGTAATTTCACTTTGGAGTCAGTTAAATTAGGGATTTTTTTCCCAATGTTGTTACCTGTGCATTCATTTCTGCAACCTTTCTCACTCACTTTTGTTCCCTCGCACAGTAATTTGGTGGAAATGGCAGTAATTAGTGTCATTGTTGTAATACTTCATTTGCAACACACTGGCAGCAACCTGCAGTAGAAGCTGACGGTGGACTGTGCAAGACAGCAAGTGCGTTCTGTCCATTTCAGACGTTTGCCTTGATGGAAATGTGAAGTCAGCGAGTTACCGGACAGGGTGCATGCTGATGTCAATTCACCACGCTCGACGAGAGTCACTATGTCTGCAAGTTTGTTTAGGTGTCATCGTAAAATGTACCTGCATTTAGTGTGTCTGAGGAGGACCTGCACAGCAGCTGGCAGACTGAGAGGCTGTCAGTCGCCTGAACTCCCACCTGTTTGATGTTATTGTGCAGTTGTTTCACTCTTTAAACCTGCCTCTGATGTGACCTCCACGTCTCTTCCTCAGTTTTCCACTTGTCATATTTCCTGAAGCATTGATATCTTTCCTTTGTGTGAACTGTAAATTACCGGTGTGCATCTTGTAACTCCATGGTTTCATTTTGCACCTGGAAGAAGCGCAGTTAGTGTGTCTCTTCATTCAGTCTTTAATGACAGGTAATTGCTTTAACTCATGCGACAAGCTCGTTTGAATGCTCCTGTTTGTGCGTTTTCACTTGCACTGTTTTCCTTAGTAGACCAGATGTAGATAGCTGACCAAGTGAAGGCACAAAGTTTGTGTGCACTCACAAATCCGCGCGTGCAATTGGTGATTTTAATAGCTCTGGTCTTTAGTGTTGCTTAGTTAGTCTAGTAATACATCAGTCTTGTCATTCGTTATTCTCTTATTCATAATCCTTTTTTCACAATGTGCAAGAGGTTTAAACACAAAAACGGAAAGGGGGGGTGGGTGATTTGTGGGGTTGAAAAGCAGGAGAGAAACTGTGATTTCTGGTGTTCCACTAAAAAAAAACCCAAAAACAAAGCGAGCAGGAAAAATCAGTCTAAATCAATCTTTACTTCTGAACATTGCATTTTAAACACAGGCAATGTTCTCGTTATTTCCAAATGTGGGCCTCGTGCATGTTTTATGCGCTCTTTAAGGCGATGTCTATGAGCAGAATGCTGAATAATTGACGAGACGCGGAGCTGGATCAAACGGCGAGTCTGCCTCTGTTTGTGCCTCTCTGTATGCACAGACTTCGGCGCGCTGCTGCACGCGTCCGCGAGTGTTTGCGAGTGCGGTCGATCATAAGGCGTTTCCAGTCTTTGTGTACGTGATTGTGTGTGTGTGTGTGTGTGTGTGTGTGTGTGTGTGTGTGTGTGTGTACGTGTGTGTGTGTGCGTGCGTGCATGCGTGCGTGTGTGTGTGCGCAACAGAAAAAAGAGATAGAGTCGGTTGTGTTTTTCCTGTGGTGTGATAATCACTTATTAATGCATACTGAGGTATGTTTACAATCAGTCATCTAACTGCTTTAGCTGACAGCTGTGGACTACCTGGCAAACACAATCTCTGAGCGTTTTAGCTGTCATGCATTTATTCTACGATACACAAATGGCAATCCTCCTGTCAAAATTTCCTCCCATCTCCAGTGGGATGTTTACAGTTTCGACATCACAAAGCTGCTCAGATTGCGCATCTTCAAAATGATCATCAGTAAATAAAGGAGATGCCGTTCTAAAAAGTACGAGGATTTAAACCCTCAAGATACATTGCTGCTACACACACTCTTCAAGATACTCATCGTTTTTCTCATATTAGGTGTATATAAAACCAGCTCAGCAGCTTGGTTCTGTCTTTTGGTAATGATCAAGAAGGATGAGTAACAGCAACTTTGCTCATTCCCTGGTTGTTTCGTTCTAATCACAGCTTATTGAATGTTATGATCTTTTGCTGTCATAATCCGTCTGGCAGCAGTTCTCACCTACATTCAGAGATGATATTTTACACACAGTTTGCACTGTTTGTTCACTGTTGTCTGGTGTTGCCATCACGGACTAGTCAGACCAATCTTTTCTGACCTCTGGCATCAACAAAGCGCACTCGCCCAAAGGACTCGCGCTCACTGGTGCAAACTTTTTCTTTCTTTAGACCAGCCTCTGTTACAAAATCGGCACCGCATGAGAAAATCCCAGCAGGTCAGCTGTTTCTAAGCTACTCAGACCAACCACAAGCATCTGTTTTCTCATGTCTTTAACCGTGATGCTCAGTTTTAACTTGAGCAGGTCGAATTTTTCATTAATTTTAAAGTATAGTTTGTCAGCGTACTTCCTCACAGTCACTTAAAATGTTTATCCAACCTGTTTTTAATTTACTGTAAAATTATACCTCTGACCGTAAGCATTGCAAAGGAAAAACACACTTGAAACATGTTTACACATGTTTGAAGCAAAACACCAATGAACAGAGAAAATCACAAAAGAACTGAAAAACTGTGTTCTTTCTCTTTTTTCCCTCCTGTTGTCTTTCTCACACATATACCTTTTTTTTCCCTGTAGCGACTCATTACTATTTAGCAGATCACATTTGTTCCCATGGTGACCTTGAGTGGTTTATCGTGATTACACTTCCTTTTATTGCGGATAATACACTGGCCGCTCTGTGTTGTACAATAGGCAGTGCACCTATTACTCACACCATCACATCCACTCACACACACACACACACACACACACACACACACACACACACACACACACACACACACACACACACACACA
>JAUESF010000001.1:9585280-9597697 GCA_032274765.1 Malacoctenus tetranemus | reverse complement strand
CACACACACACACACACACACACACACACACACACACACACACACACACACACACACACACACACACACAAGCACACGTGCGCCAACCACACGTCTTCCATCGCACACCCACACTCAATTGAACCTGTCATCTTCTCTTTGGTCCCCTAATGGCCGTCTACTCCTGGAGAGCTATTAGAGTACAGGACATGTTATTGGAAATCAAAGAGGATTTGGAGTCCAGGGTGTCCTCCTGCGGGGGAAAGTACCCAGCAGAGGTCAACTTGTTACAAAAACACACTCGGTCAACTCTGACCGCCAGGATGGATCGCTTCTCTGTAAACCTCTGATTCCCCCATTCGCCATGGTTACGTTGGTGATTTCAGAGCGATTTCTCGGTCACGGCTGTAAAGCACGGGCACATGTTTTGTGTGTAATATATCCACACATGTTGTTTTAATGGACCACAGCATCACTGCCCTTGTTTTTTTCTCACTCGAGATGTAATAAGCATGTTGAATGAGAAGGTTTTGAGATGCTGCCCCTTTGATTGCGATTGATAGACAAAAATAGGCCAAGGTTTTTTGTTGTCACTGAGTTATTCCAATAAATTGTATCTTATCTGGTTGATCAAAGGCGAAGTTGTACAGGAGTGTGTCTCACAATCACTCACCTTGAATCTTGTGGAAAAAAAGCGTCTTTCAAAGGAAACTCCAACTAAAAACGAATAACTAAACCCAAAATCTGTCGAAATCTTCAGGGAACACCGAAAAATTAGTTTGGTCATTTGTATAAATGTGCGGTGGCACCTGAGACGACGTGAAGCAGACTGAAAGGAATTAGTTTGCTGCGTGCGTGCGTGATAAAATAATTTCACCGGAACAGAGCTGCTCCAACAACATCTGGTTGCCTGATCACAACTAAATAAGACAGAATTTTGAAAATGCTTCTGTCGAATTAATTTGTGTAAAGCAGATAAGACCTCGTGCTGGAGACTTGGGATTTTTCTCATTTACCTGATCAAACATTCAAAATTAGGTCAAAAAATTGGCCGAGATGTTTGCCCTTTGTCAAATGTTGAAGTGATGAAATTAACAGATAAAGTGGAACTAATAATGAAACATTTATTTTTCCACTTAAAAGCTGCCAAATGTTTCGGCTCCCTGTTTGTGAGAAATATTTGGATCATATTTGATTTTTCTTTTACCTAAGCTGAGGCCTATTTCTCTCATTTATTTTTGTGTAGCGTGGGTGCTCAAGACCACTGGTCTATTTTGGAGGAAACTGTCAAACAAGCACACCAAAGAAGAAGAAATGTAAACACACATCTGAACTCTAGTGTGGAACAAACAAGTGAACTGTGTTTCACTTTAATTTTGGGGGTCTTGGGTGCTTTCAACCAACTCCATCCCATAACTCATGGTCTTTGATTTTAATTGTCAGTTTCGACCAATCAATGAGCAGTGTTAAAAACAGGAAGTGGTCCACAGGTAATGTCCAGAGGCTTGTGTCAAAGAGAGACATTTAGGGTGAAAGAGTTGTATTACAAATGAATTCACACTGATTTAACTCTTGAACAACTCCTAATTTTAAGTTTTCACCCATGCACCTGTCCACACCAAAGGCCACTCTGAGAGAAAAGACATAATATCCTTGCCTCAGCATCTCTGAGTGGTGTCCTGGCAAAGCGAGACCCCCAGAGCAGCTTGGAATTTGAAAGTGTAGATGTACATTAAAAGCTGTGGAGAACAAAAGCAGCACAGTACAATTGATCTAAGCTGTGTGCAAAGGCAGGACTGTGGGGAAATCAGAAGCTTCATTAAAGTTTCATATTGTATTTCTGTACACTTGCAGTTTCATCTTGTGTCTCCGTTTACTTAAGGGCCCAAACTGAGTAAAGTTAGACTCACCCAGGGACTTAGCATTACAGCATAACAGCAGGGTTGCCATATGAAATGCAGGCTGTATAAGCACAGTGATGTTTTGTTTTTTTTTAAATTACCTCGGTAACACATTTTGAGCAAAATATACTGAATGCAGTTTGTAAGGTAATCTCTTTAAAAAGCTCATTTTTAATGCACAAGTTAGACTTGTTTGAAGATATGAAACCTCACCGCTTCATGACGCCGCCGACACGCATTGCGGCCTGATGCGTTGGAAGGAGTCAGCACACCGTTTACTGGTGTCTGAACACAGAGGGGACCTGTGAGGGACTCCACAGTGTCCATTTGATGTTTGTCAGCGTCTACCTGTCTGCGTCTGCTTCTCTCTGTGTCAGTCTGTCACTTTGCACTTTCTTCACGTTCCACCAGAGTGTCATGAAATAAACAGAATGACAGCAGATAGTCACTCACGGAGACGCATGCAAGCACGCACGCACGCACGCACGCGCGCACACACACACACACACACACACACACACACACACACACATACACACACAGCCTGCTATTAGTCAGCAAGGATTCCCACTGTGCTGCAAATGATCTGTGAAAATCCTACCTGAACACTGTGCCAGTCCTGGACAAATGTACACACGTAAAGGTGCACGCAAACATTCACAAACTGAGTGTACCAAGGAGCTTGGCTCTCTTGCTAAATATTTCACACACCCATGAACATGTGGCACAGCTGGTAGGTAGATATCCGTGATGGTTGTCCAGGTTGAAAGACCTGCTGCTGGCAGAAGCTCTCACACAGTTTTTTTTTTCCTGGGAGCCTTAAAAAACCTTTAAAAAAAGGTCTAAAATCAATATTTTAGCCTGAAAACTCCTAAATCCCCTGAAATAATTCACTCTGATATTTATGACAATGTTTAACAGGTCCCAATGTTTTCTACCTGGCATGCACCCACACTGGTACAATGTTTCACAAGCCGAGATGACATAAGTTTAAAGATTTTGTACTTTCATAAAAGTACAGTAACTTGAACAATCATAAAAGTAGAAGTACTGAACTGATATTTGGGTTGAAAAGTAGGAAGATAAAGTAAAACATATTGGGGAAAAAAGTATTAGTGGTGTAAGTATGGATACCTAAAAGATCTACTTAAGTCCAGCAACAAAGTGCAAGTACTTTCCGCCTTTGCTGACAACTATGCCACAATGCAGCCAAATCATTTTCCAGGTTATTGGCAAGTTCTTTCTTGTGGCTGCTGGAAGTACAAGTAAAACAGTGTTGTTTGGATGCAGCAATGAGGAAATGCCAGTTTTGTGAGATTCGGCTTGAAGAAACATATTTAGGGTTTCTAAGTAAAAACTGCATTTCTTTAGTATCTTTTTTATGGTGCTATACAGCTCTTGAATTTAACACATAAAGGTCTTGGAAAGCTGATCCGGTGAAACCTGCAGAGACTCTGCTCTTGAATGTGGTTTGGTGGTCTCGGTTCTTCCAGGGCTCTTTTTTCTGTTTCAGTCAACCTGCTGTTTTGCTGAAATATAATGTCAGTCGAGGCATGTGGGCTGCATAACAGGTGGACGGTGAACCCAATCACAGAGACGTTCCTAAAAACTGGAAACAAGAATCCACTGAAGTAAAAGCCGAAGCTCAGCGAGGTCGGACGGTTTACTTTCATCAAACGTCTCTCTCAACATGACCCAGAATAATAATTAAAAAAACCCAACATTTGAATGCACCCATGAGGCAGACATCTACAGCTGTTGCACACTTAATACACCCATGTTACACTTCACTGGGTAGATGAAATAAAAACATAATTCTTCCCTCACAAGTAGATTTGAAGGTCAATGCAGGGTCAGATTTGTTGAGATACTGCATAAACCGCACTCGTTAAACAGTTGTGAAGATGATTCGATGAAGTTTGGTTTATTTCACCATGATTTTCTATATTTGAACAAGATTTCTCCTGCTTAGTAAAGTTTCACAGTTCTTTCTTCGTAACAGCCGTATTTCCCCGTAACGTCCGACACGTGGACTCGGTCGGCCAACATGTCTATTCGCTTCACCTTCCTCGCGCTCACCCGGGAGGAGCCCGAGATGTTCTCCGGCCAGCTGAGAGACATAATTCCTCCTGTGAGTCTCGAGGCCGGCCTCGAGGTCCGATCCCAGTTCGCAGAACCTATTATGCTTCCAACTGGAGGCGGCCAGGGGCCATACTAATGAGGTGCCCGGTCTACTTCCACTGGCTCCCTGAAAATACTGAAGAGGAATGTCTCTACTGTGTTTCCCTCGAGAGCGCTACTCCTCCGTCTCTCACAAAGAGAGAATCACTCTGTGAAGGGTTTGCTTTTTTTTCGTTTTGGCCGCTCGTTTCTGTTTAATCTGCCAGTCAGAATCTGCCGGTAATGGACAAAGAGAGGTGGTGGGGATGAAGACTAACCAGTTAGTAGAGAGCAGAGCTCCATGGCTGAACCCCCTTTTTCACCACCGTGCTGCGCCACAGCAGTGGAAATGTTGCCATTAGTGGTGGATCCCACAAGCTCTCCTCTCAATGGCCGAGAATAATATCCTGTGATACTCGGACTTCTCTGTCTGCAGTAGCTTCGCTCCCTCTGTGTGTCATTTCTCAGTCAAAGCTCCAGACCACGTTCCAGTACATTGCTGGAGTCGATGCTCGATGTCCAGTCATTTCTGAAACACACCTATGAGCCTGTGGGAAAAGAAGGTTTTCGCATTTTTTTCTGTGTGTTTATTTTCTTTTGTCATCTCAAATACATTAAGTTTATTCCCTACGTTGATGCACCAGAACTTTAACCTTCGAAACACAAAACTGCTGCAATGCCATGCTGAGGCTGTACAAACATGGCTGTGTGTGCATGCATGAGTGCGTGTTCTTTTTTCACAAAACTCAGGCATGCTTATATGAACATTTCATTTGTTTTAGTCTTCCTTCCAAATGACAATAATTACAAAAATACAAACACATCTGCAATGCAAAGCTTACCAATGATGTTGCATCTGATACCTTTCACCTCCTTTTTGATGGCCTGCACTGGGCTGCCTCGATAAGGGAAGGCTAGTTGACACAATAGAGAGGAAATCAGGGACAGGAGCAGTAAAGGGGGGGGGGGGAAATGGGAGGTAAGTAGAAAGAAGTGAGATAAAATGGAAAGGCGGGGAAAGAGGAGCAAGCGTGGTGTTGGTAGAAATTGTTTCCACAGTGTTTGAAGTCTGCAACAGACCAATTAGGCTGCAGAAATCAAGATTACACACTCACACTCACATACATAATACAGCCCTGCTGCCTTGTAAGAGATAGAAGCAGAAAAGAGAGGGGGAGAGAGGATAGAATGGGTGGGCTCGTGATGTGAAGTGAACGTGGCAGTGAGTTCGAGAGCGATGGCAGAAAGCAGGGGAGAGCAGCCTCCACGCTCGTGACAGCAGCTGAAATCGTATCCACTGGAGGAAAAAGGGAGGCGACACTCCCATGCAGGAAATGCTCAGGAAAAAAAAAGGAGGCGAGTGTGTGGGGTGGGGGGGAGATAAAAATGACAGAGGAAATTTATGGATGCAGCATGTGCAGGAGTCACGGCAGGAGAAGGGGGACGGCGAAACGTGCAGATCGTTTGGACGTGTGCTCGTTAGACGCTTTGATGAATAGATGACTGTTTGGGCAGTTTTGGCCAGTGTGGGTGGACGATTCAATCCACAAACGGCTCTTGTTTGGCTTTATTTATGGTTGTGTTCCAGTCACCAAATCCAATCCTTGCCACATCTAATACATCTGCAAAGAATGTGTGGTTGGAGTTATTTTTTTGCATGAGGTGTGATATCAGCCTATTGAAAAAAGGCTCCTCTTAGATGTGATTCCAAAGTTTACTCCCCAGCAGCAATATCAAAGACTTTAGAATTGTCTTTCTTTATTTCCCCTCCTCCTGTGTGTCTCGCAGACCTTGACACACCGGTTCTGACGGTGCACCAGACCATCAGCGATGTGCGCGGCAGCTACTACCAGGAGAAGACAGTGTTCCTGCGCTGCACCGTCAACTCCAACCCCCCTGCAAGATTCATCTGGAAACGTGGGAATACGCTCATTGAGCAGAGCAAGGACAACGGAGTGGACATCTACGAGCCCCTTTACACCCAGGTACGCGCCAGCACGTGCGCGGCGCCGACACACTGCCTGTCGCCTGCTCCGCCTCGCAGGTCGTGCTTCGCTGAATCCCTCCCAACTAAATTATCATCCTCCCAGTAAGACTTTTTTTAATCCGACGTGGGAAAAATAATCAACTCCCCCGACGGTGGGCTCCTTGATAGAAAGATCAACCGGCTCTGTCCATTTCCTTCTTGAATTAATTATCACGATCCACTTGTTCTTTGAGTAATCTGAAGTATCACAGACATCCTGAAAGCCTCAAGATGTCAATGATGAAATACAAAACAGTAAAGCATCAGAGGTTTATTCCTAATGGCCTCTTTTCTTTCCCGTCGTCCTTCGCACCTTTATCTTTAAACATGTTGCATACTGAATTTAATTCAGTCGTCACAACTTTCACCCAACTCATGATGCTTAAATTTTGCTAACTCCCCCTCACATTGATTTCCAATTAGCTCGGAAACTGATGGCTAATGGATCGCCTGGTTGTTTTTTGGTGCTCAAACAGCACACATGCTGCGGTGTGTTCAGTGGAGCCACACGGGCTCATCCCTGACTGAGCGTTTCCTGAAATAAGGCAACGATCTGCTAAAACCGGCCTTTTTCTCCTCCCCAAAGTTATTCATGTTCGCTCCAAGCGATTGTCCCCCTACAACAATTGTCCAGTCCAACAAGCTCGAACGTCAGGTGGAAACTCCCAGTCGGTGGAGCCGTGGAGAGCGGGGAGCGGTGGGTAAACAAAGTGACCAAGAAAACAGCCCCTGAGCCCGATCCCCAGGCTGAGCGCACAATAGCTCAATGAGTACAACTGTTCCCTTTTTCTGCATTTATATCAAAGCATCAGTCAGCCACAAAGCGGAGCCCCCGGAGTTCAATTAAGCAGCCAGCCGAACTCTTCCCAGCACCGCCTAAGACACTGTTAGCCCATCGCCGGCTGTATCAGAGGCAAAGTGTGAAACTGAATAATTACCAGTGATGGTGAAAGAAGTGCGCGCTGCTTTTGTGTGTCAAAAAACGCCATGTATGTGCTCATAGAGGGTGACACGTTGCTACTTTTGCGCATTAACATTCAGATCAGTTTCATTTTCCATGCAAGAGACATTCAATATGTGGAGTTCATGTCACACTGTATATAGATCAGGATGTTTCCGTTGCTAATCAGGGGTTGTGTGTGTTTATGTGTGTGAATGCACGTGTTTATCTGTGTGTTCCTCTCAGTGTGTATTTGACCTTGTTTACCACATTGCAGCTCATCAAAAATTGAAGCGTCTTTTTACACAAGATTACAACCCCAGTTAAGGAAAGACCCAAATAACCCCCCCTCCCCTTGTTTTTCTGGGCTCAGTGACGTCGTGGTTAATGTAAAGGGGGGTCCGTGCTGGCGGAGGCTACCTGTTGGGATGCATTGGACTATCGTCGCATGACGTTGCCATGGGTGCTGTTTGTCCTGTCCAGGGTGAGACCAAGGTGCTGAAGCTGAAAAACCTGAGACCCAAGGACTTCGCTGATTACACCTGCCAGGTGTCTGTCCGCAATGTGTGCAACATCGAAGATAGGTCGGTCACCTTCAGGCTCACAAACGGCACGAGTAAGTTTTGGTGTTCCTTTATTCCCCCTCTGCCTCTCTCTCTCTCACACTCTTTTCGTCATGTCACACCACCGACGAAACAAGCACATGTGCAGACATGTACACGGCTTCACTGGGCTGAGATTTGAAGGGCTCTGTTATGAGTGTCTGGGCTTTTTCTTACACTTTTTTTTCCTCCCCTACTTCTTTGATACTCTCATCTCATCTGACTTCTCTCTGCATGCTCACCGTGTCTCGGCCCGGGAATCCCTCGCTCTCTCTGTCTCTTGCTCTCATTGTTAATACGTCTCCCATCTTTACTTGTGCAGGAAATAGCGTTTTCCTTTCATCTTCTGGTTTTTCTCACTTCTTTCAATATACCTCTCTCTCTCTCTCCCCCTCTCTCCACGCCCCTTTTTCCCCCTGTTTTTTTTTCTTTTCCTGGCTATTGACTCTCCCCTGGATTCCGCTCTCGGTCTCTCCCTCCTCGCGCTCGCCTCCCAGTGTGCCATATTGTCTATCTGTCTTGTTTTTCTCTTGCTGAGAGCTCATCTCAGGGCCGTCAGCTGTAATTCAGTTGTCACCCTCCCTGTTATCTCCAATTCACTCTGCACTGCTCTGTCCATCTCTATGCCACTGCCCGGCAACTCTGTTACTTACGACAACAGCGTTGGCGTTGACAAGCCTGTCAGGTTTGTTACGGTCAGGGTGACAGACCACAAGGGAAAGACTCGTGCTTGTTCAATTCTGTTCAGTTTATTTTTTTCCTCTACTGTTGGTTTCTCTTTTTGTTTTGTTTTGTTTGTTTCTCGAACTGACAGTAAGCCGCTGTTTGTATTAGTAAATCTTGCTCAACAATTAAGTGCTTCGTCGCAGTTTACGCGAGTGTTTTTCAAGCCTGTTAATGAGTTACATTTAATTCCTTTCAGTAATTTGAGTGCATTCGTTTGACAAGAAGGTCCTTGTTGAATTTAATGAGTCGAGCCTCCTATAAAACCAGCGAGCAGGCTTTGTTTGTCTTAATGCTCAAGAGGCATTTGAAGAGACGAAGACTGTTCAGGGCTTCTTGTCTTAATCTTCCTCACAGTCGGAGAGACGCTGCCGCAAATGTGGAAAAAGGCGATGTTTTTTCAGCACGGCTTTGACTGAGAGGCGCCTCAAAGTGCAGCTCGACATGCTAAATGTGATGTCGAATCTCCCAAGCCATGAAAATAAAAGGTTTTGATCTAAAGCAGTATTAGGCAGCCGCTTTCTTCCCACTAGGTTAGATAAGGTGATCTTTGAAGACGGATGTTTGTTAGATGAATATGAAGCTTAACTAGAATAAAAACAACTTAAGCTGTGATTACAGATAACATAAACATCCCTGATTGCAAAGTAATAAAAGGATAAAGCTCCTAATAATATCTGCTGAAGAACCAAAGCGACCATCGAGAGAGAAGCAGTTTGAAGCCAAGGTGTTGTCTGGCTCGTAAGCTCTCTGGCTGCTCCATGCCAAACTTAACTGAGTGGAACATCAAGCTAATATCTGTCGATATCAGAAATATTCTTCAACATCAATTGTGCCCTTGAGTGAAGCACTTTGAAGGAATAAAAAACAAACATCTTGCACGTTTTTAAAGACACGTTTACAGCGCAAACTGCTATCTTGCAGATGGTCCCACTGTTTGTTTGCTATTTATTCACTGCTACCATTTATATTTTGTGTGTCTGCCTTTACCAGTCAATCAAGTAGAGCAACACATCTCTGGCATAGTCACAACATACTCTAATTCAACACCACTTCAACACTAATGTAATCTAATAGTCTATGAAACTCAAACTCAACGTGATTTTTGAATCACGTTGTTTTGACAGAATACAGTAAAATTGCTGAGTCCGTGCATGTTTCCACAACTTCTCCCAGTGTTTGGCTGACCTGCCTCTGAGGATAGAGGTTATCGGTTTGAGACGTGAGGCCTCGTCGAGATGAGAAGCAAAGTTTCCCAGGGAAGTCGGAGAGTGAGATCAAGCTGGGACCTAAAAACCTCAAAGAACCGGGCGTGTGATCGAGTTAAGGGGAGAAGAAACAGACTGTGGCGCGTCTGGAGAAAGGAACAGAAAAGGGTGGGGGAATAAAAAAAACCCCAAAAAAAACAGCAGAGGAAGTAGACAGAAAATGAGAGATGGCCACGGTTTGCTGAAGTGCCCTGAAAAACAGAGTGATGCTAATGAATCAGCCTCGGGTGAACAGACAAGCAATTAATTAGTGCAGACAACACATTGGAGCAGAGATGATAAATGGCGGGTTATGATAAAAGAAAAAAAAACAAGCAGCTGATAGAAAGTAATCAAAATAGAAAAGATACATTGAATTTCAGTGCAGTTGGAATGAAGATACCAATCAAATACTTTGTGGAACTAAAATGTGTCAGTGCTCAGATCAACTGGTAGCTGAGCGAAGAAAACAAACAGCTCTGAGGGCTCCTGCTGAGTGTGATAGGTGTTCCTCACTCTCATTGCCTGAGTTCTTCCTCTCTTCCTCCTGGTGGGCTCCTGTGGCTCAGATCAATTGTATCCCCCACAGTGCAGTCAACACACAGATACACAGCGACCACAACAATGAGCGTCTGCCTGGTGCTGGCATCACGGCCCAGACACTTGCCAAAACAGCCAATCTGTCTGGACCTCACAGCATGATGGAGAACACACTGCTTCGTGTGTCTGTGTGTGTGTCTATTTGTGTCTGTGCGACACACACACACACACACACACACACACACACACACACACACACACACACACACACGCACACACATGCACACACAAACAAAAAAGCAAAACAACTGAAAATATGAAGTGAGAAAAAGAAAACTGATTATGTGTTTGTGTGCCTCTGACTTTATTTCTTAGCATAGCAGGTATCTAATGAGATAAATATGTCACTGAAGTAAAGAACTCAGGGACGCGTCGTTCTTGAAAAATACCAACTTTTAGTTTTGTTTGCTTTTTTTTCTCTCTGATGACAGACTTTCCTGAAAAAAACTCCCTAAAATGAACTGTGCTTAGACATTTTACTTTTACTTTTTTTAAACCCCTTTTTTATGGAAGTAAGTGGCAGGCATCAGTAAACTCAAATACAAAACTCAATACATGTAAACTAAATACATTTGAATCATGACATTTACATTTGAGTGTAGTTGAACAAAAATCCATGAAACATAAAGTTTGTAGAGTGGATTCAGATCTGGACCTCGTCCAAAGTGGTCTTTATGCTGAAAAAATGGTGAACCATGTCTCCATTGCATTTTCACAAATAGACTACATGTTTCACAAATCTGAAACAGTATTATAATGAATATTCAACCTCTGTAGAATTAACTAGGTGAGATAAGAAAAGTCTTAGCACAGTGGTTTTTGATCAAGACCTCATCTGAAGTGGAATATGTGCTAAAAAATAAAAAAAAAGTGGTGAAATGTGGGAATTTTCACAATTAAAATTAGGTTTAATAAAAGGATTTGGTACAGTTCACATGGGTCTGTCCGCACGGGAGCCGTGGTCTTCAACCTTTTTTCTCCCTGAAGCCACCCGAAAACACTTCTTAGAAAGGTTCTTTCAAAATAAATGCAATGGCCTCATAGAACCATATGATACATTTTAGCAAAGACCTCTTCTCTGCTATCCTGCGTTCTTGTAAAGTAAGTAGCATCTTTGATAGAGCGAGAGAAGATAAAGAGGTAAATGGAAATTCAACTCAGTAGTTGAGGAAAAAAAAGAATGAAAAAAGACTGTGTAAATCTCGTGCTGTTGTCTCTAAAAAATCCCTCAGGTCAAATCTCTCTAAAAACATTGTAACAAGCAGAGTGACAGACAAAAAAACATGATGAAAAAAGAAAATTACAATAGAGACACAGAACAGAGGAATACACAAGGGGCGGAGATGGGTGGGGAAACAAACAGATGGACACACAGACTGAGATAGAGAGATTGTAAAAGGAGGGAAACAAACAGGGAGTTGCTTTGTTTTTCATCCTCTATAATATTTATCTAATGAGCATATTTTGCGATTCCCCTCTGAGCTTCCTGTTTGTCCTTGTGGCGTCAGTCACTGCCGAGATTAGATTCCTCCAACTAGGTCACCCCATCATTGCTGATTCACCACACCGGGACAAGGGGATTGATTGATTTTTATATCATAATCCCAGCCTGGGATTTGAGGACGAGGCTCCCGCCGTCCAGTAACTGTCGGCAGCCACCAAATCCTCTTCCCTCGCCTCTCGTAAAAAGGAACACGGGGGCGATGCTCCGGAGCTTGGCGTGTTATTCAAAGTGGTGGCGTGCTGGGGCGGAGGGGCTAATGGAACAACAACAGGACATGCAGAGGAATGGAGGACACAGAGGCATTACAATGACTTACAAGGGAGTCCAATAAAGCGAACGGGGGAACTGGGGAAAAAAAAATTGCGCAATGAAGTATTGAAAAGAATCACAGATCAGCTGTAATGTCACGCCTCGTAAACTCTTGCTTTTAATATTCAAACTTCTGAAAGTCATTTTTTTATTCATATCTTCCCATCGTAATGTGACACTTAATTTTACCACAGAACTAAAAGAAAGAAGACGGGACAATTTATTCTGGCAAGATAATTTGAATGTAATAGCTTGTGCCAGAAGGTAAATTATTAATTCGACCCAAAATGTTTTCCAGGAGTGAGCTAAACCAGAGGTCTGCGTATTTATGATGGAGTCATAAAACATGTATGTATAATCACTGTAGTAAAATACTAAGGTGAAAAAGAGTTCATCCACATAAAATGGAACCAAAACCAAAAAAAA
>JAUESF010000001.1:9541667-9553805 GCA_032274765.1 Malacoctenus tetranemus | reverse complement strand
ACACACACACACACACACACACACACACACACACACACACACACACACACACGCACGCACACACACACACACACACAAAATATATATATAGCACAGATATTGTGCCCCCTGCTTGTGTATTTGTTTAAGAGACTGCTGGTTGGTTAATGTTCCAATTAGAAGCTGGCCGGAGATCGTTAAGAAGATGAATGATTTCCTTACACCTTAGAGACCTGAGAGAGAAAGGGGGAGGGAGGGGGAGCGCAACAGAGAGGGGGGGAGGAGAGCAGTTTTTGTACATACCAAAGTTGAGGCATCAATGTTCAATTATACAGTCAATCTTTCAATCATATGTTCCATGTTTGTCTTGTTTCCTCTGGTACTCCTGCCTGACATTTTCTCTCTCACTCCTCACTGCCGTCCTTTTCCCCTCCTTCTCTTTGGTGTCAGTTTGAAATAAAATGACCCGCTGAATCATCACCGTCGGGTCCGAGACACATCGCAGACCATCCGAGGGGACTTCACACATTTAATTTTCACCCAAATGTCATGCACATACAGTTTCTGACCCTGATGTTTCACCTCACCATGCACAATATGCAGTGCAGGGTTTCTAGCACCTATTGAAATAGAAAGTACCTGTTGGATTTTATTTTTGGGAAGGAGCCATTTATTGAATCTTGTGCAATACTGGAGTGATTTCACTGAAATTTGTTGTGCTTTTGTGTTGCTTTTTCTTAAAGCAAAAAGAAAACACTCTTAAAAGTAATGAGTAGTATAATTTGCAAGTACTACCTGTTATTGGATTTTTTTTTTCAATTCTCTTTATGAACATTCCCTGATAAAATATCACCATAACCATCAAATGCTAAGCATTAATATGGTTGCAGTTGCTAAGCTGGTTCGAGGAGGTTTTGATAGAAACTGTCTCTTGCTGACAGGCCGACAGGATGAGGATGTTTGATGATGCTGGCAAACTGAACGGCAGACTGAGGCAGTCAGACCACGACTTATTGCGGGCTGGATCGTAAAACATGAAGTAGTTTAACTGGTGTACAGACAGTAGTTTCAGTCAATTACCTCCTGCTTCTCTTGTAAACAATCCGCTGCATTTTTTGCAAGTACGTGGGGATCCATCATTAGTCGGCCACTTACAGGGAAATGCACTCAAATGACTGTTTGGCCAATTACACCTACACTGACTGTCCACTGACAGTTCCTAATGATCTGTATGTGTTTGTGCGCCTGTGTGTGTGTGTGCGTGTGTGTGTGTGTGTGTGTGTGTGTGCGTGCGTGCGTGCGTGCGTGCGCGCGTGCGTGCATGTGCCTCTCTTTACAGGGACCCTTAATGTCCTGCTGAGAGTGAGAAGCATTGCCTCCGTGGACTCAGTGATCTGGACAAAGTCCGGTCATCAGGGTCCAGACTGGAAGAAAGCATTCTTCGACATCAGCCCAAGTGGACCCTTCCAGGTAGGAAAGGCCTCTACAAACTGTTGTTATGTGATAATGTTGCAAATTTACATATATATATTTATATATAGCATACTAAGAAACACAAACATTTCACCATTTCCAGCTCTAAAAGTCCTTTACATTGCATGAAACTCTCACCGTCTGTGCGGTTTGTAAAAAAAAAAAATTAAAGTAGGCCTCATTAAATGTGACTTGCTGGACGCATCAGTGCGCTGTGATGGACTGGCGACCTGCCCAGGGTGCACCCAGCCTTCACCCAATGTCAGCTGGGATCAGCTCCAGCACCCTGCAGCCCAAAGTTGGAAAAGCAGTATAGAGGTTGGATGGTTGAACGCGTGGATGGACAGTATGTGTATGAAAAATGGAAACATTGGCACTTGCATCCATGTTGCTTCGATTGTTTTTGTATTTTTTTTAGTGAACTAGCATTAATTAGGTGCACTGCAGTAGGAAATGTTTTGACTTCTAACTATCAGCTGGTAAATATTTTCACTTGTCTTTGAAAGGTGAAAAAAAATCTCTCTGCAGCACCTTATTCTAAGGGAAGTGAACAACTTCACCAAATACACCTGCAGCATAACAATCTCGGGGACGATTCATCTTCATAGTAAATGTTAAATTCAACAGACCAGAGGACTCAGCTGCAGTACTTTTTTTTCTTTAAAGATTGGCGACCTCCTCCCATCACTCTGCCCTCGTGGTTTCACACCATGCAGCCGAAAAGGGTTGCATGCAAATTATAGCTTCACCTTCAGCTTTCACCTGCTCGTCTGCTGAGGAGCAAACTCACAGTGTTCGCTGCTCTGTTCACATCATGTTGGAGCAACTCAACCCGCAGTTCTTGCTTGAAGACAGTCAGTTCTCACCGCGTGCCAACACTTTTGTCAGGTTCATTCTGGGTCGCTTAAGGAAGGAATAAAAGAAGAGAAAAGGCTCTTTTCTTTATCGCACTTTACCCTGAAACATTCCCTCAGTTTCAGTCTCCCTGTCTCTCCCAGAAGGAAGGGGAAAAAAACATGGAGTTGACTGTCCTGCAAACTGGGGAATCCCACCAAAAACTGGTTTTGGACTCAGACTACCTTTTCAAACTTTTTTCTGCACAATGTCATTTAAACTTGGGAAAATAGAAACCAATTGGATTTAGCTGCTTATATCACAATGTCCGAATTGTCCATCAATTCATCTTCTGTACTTACATTTGGAAACGGCAGCTCACACTTTGAGCAGGTCTTCACTCCATCACAGGTTAAACCTAGAGAGACACCCAGTAACACACACATACACATACTCATTCCTATTGACAAGTTAGAGTCAGTGATTTTTACTCATGTGCATATATTGGAGTGTGTGGGGTAAATGAGCATACCTGGAGAAAACACAGGCACAAATAGGGAAAACATGCAAACTCTGCACTGAAAAGCCTCACGCAGGTCATCTAACCAGAGGCTAAAAGGCAAATGGCGTGACTGTCCTCCGTTACTGTAGTGTGGCACCTCAAATGCACTTCAATTGCTGAAAGATTTTGAGATAGAACAGAGAGTTTTTGGCAGTATGTGGGGTTAGGAGGGTGTGTGTGTGTGTGTGTGTGGGGGGGATCTCAAGCTTTCTGTTGGCAGGCGCCTGTGAAGCTGCTGCCAGCTCGCAGGTTTTTGCAGGTGACTGCGTTCAGCCACCGGGATCAATACAGTCTCACGTTGTTATTTATCAAGCAAAACAAAGTTGTGTAAAATGTATTCCCAACAAAGGCCATCAAAACTGATGATTATTATAAATTAACTCTAAACTGGCTTTTGTGTTGTTGGGTTTTTTTTATAATGAATGCGGATACAGCTTTTTTTCCCACATTTGAGTACCGATTGGAGTTTTGATAAATGACGCCCTTTGAACGGACATTCAGCTCATTTTCTCCTTGATGTCAGCAGCAGGCGTGTCCGCACACTGATCGAAGTATTATCCCTTTTATCAACAATGTGCTGATCCCAGGTTTTCCGCGCACAAAGACTGATAAAGAACCTTGTGGAGGCAGCAGTAACTCACTACATCAGACTGGCACCAATACTAATGCTGAAGTTCCTGCACAAATCAGCAAGTGGGACTAATTAAAAAGCATTTTAATTCATCAATACAAGAACCTATTCATTTCAAGATGATCGCGGTTTTGACAAAAGTTGCCCCCCAAAAATGGATAAATATAACTATAATCGGCTCTATGAATGTCTGGGATGTATGTTCAGCTCAGGTGGTCCAGCCCACTGTGCTTTGACATCCCACTCATACATTTGATCCCCCCCCCAAAAAAGACATAATTTCAGGCAGAGTTAAGTTGGGGAAAAAAATCACTCATTAGCTGTACCAAATGTAAGTGCAGGATGCTAAAGGATTCAGCTGCATCATCATGACACCTCCCTGGAGTTCACCTGAAGTGTAAAGTTTAAGATAATAGGACGCATCCTGTCAGCGGTGGAGGAAACTCTTCCTGCAGGAGAAAGGCCTGTGTTTGAGCTCTGTCTGTTGACACATCACTGAGGTCCCTTCGGCTCTTTGGCAGCTGCGCTTGCAGTTAGCTTTTCCCTGTTGGCGTGTGTAAACTAGATGACTCAGTTCTCCTTCCCTGACTGGACATGATGCTTCCTCTCTCGTTCATTTAGCCAGCCACTTTCACTCGACTTGTCTGTTTTTTCTTTTTTTTGTGTGGACGTGCTTTTCCGTGCCTCCCTCAAAAAGCATGTGACCCAGCAGGACGGGGCGAAAATGATGATGATTTTGTTTTGCCTCCATCCTGTGTGTGCTTTTCAGTTCTCTTCCTCTTTCTTCCTTTCTCTCTCTCTCTCTCTCTCTCTCTCTCTCTCTCCTTCTCTTCCTGTCTGCTCCTGTGCTGGGACAGGAACCAGCTGGGTCGATTCTCGCCCTGGTTCACCTCACACTCGCTCGTCTCAAGGCTGACTAATGGCACTGAGATCAACAGACTCTGAAAAGAGACTTTTTACCTCTCTGACTCCCATACCCATGACTCGCCACACACACGCACACGCACGCACGCACGCACACACACGCACACACACACACACACACACACACACACATTCCCTCCCTCCTTCTTCTGTCTATCAGTGGATCTTCTTTAAAAACCAAAATGAAGCTGCACACTCAAACACGGTTAGTTCCAAATACAAGCACGCATACGGAAAAACTCTTTTTAAAACATATACTCACACACCGGTCTCCGATCCCCTGCAGCAATTAGCTATGACAGGTCAATTAACAGGCTTATTTATGAGCAAGGGATGCCTGCTAGTTGTGTTGTAATGATTCCAGATACTCTCTCCGTACGTGCGGAGGGGGAAATTGAATTCATGATGAATGTGAGCTGAAGGCCCTGGCTGGGGGCTGCATTTGCTCTTCATTAACCACGCCTGTGCAGTGCCATGTTTCTCAGCATTAGAAGCCCGAGACAGTGGGCACACTGTATGTTTGGAGGCACCTCTGTGATGCTGAAGCCTGAAAACTTCAGCCTATTTGCATGATAATGAGTTTCTTAGACAAAGTTTCCAGTTTAATGTATGCGTGTTCTTGAATAATCAGTTTACAGTATAATCAATTCACCCAATACTGTTGTGCAAGTCTGTAGCACATGAATGCATACCATTTTTACAGGCAAGAAAAACCTCCTTGTTTGCCAAACACATACAAAAGTGTAGGTTTGTCCATAGCTTTATAAAAATTGATCATCAATAAGATCAAATCAAACCTGTATGTATTTTTTTTCTGCAATCATATCTCTGTATCCCAAGAATACATATATCTGGATCAGTGGAGATTTTCTTGTGAACAGACAGCAATCCTCTAAATATTTCACATGCACATTGGCACTGATGAACATATGCAGCCTGGCTGTCTTAGATGAGTTCTGGTCAAGTCAGGTGAAGTCATGCAAACTACAAACACTGAATAATCTGTGTTTTTATGATGCAATGCTAACAAAGTCACATTTGGCAGTGACACAATTTGGAAAAAATAGGGCCCTGTCAACAAAATGCTGAAAAAATGTGATGTTTTGTTGTGAATAAAGACGGTCGTGAGTTTTGAACCAATTGGAAAAACTGGCACAGTGTCAGGAACACGAAAGTGTTTAAAAAAAAAAAAGTCCTTCATGGAGGCAATTTGGAGTTGTCACTGTGAGATGTAGGTGTACAAAGTCACAGCTTAACAACTTATTTTTCCCTGTTCAATTCAAACGTTAAATTTGAACTTTTTTCTGTGCAGAAACTTTTGTTACGTGTGAAATTAGAATGGAGAGCAGTAACGAGGTCACAGGAAAGATCAAATGCAAGTCAAGAATCATATGACAATAACACACACACACACACACACACACACACACACACACACACACACACACACACACACACACACACACACAGCACACTTCGTGTTCATTATAACAGGCTAAATTGGTCGAAGCATCATAACTGACTGATAATTAACAGGAAATATACGGCCGAGCGAGAGACAAAACAAGTGTCTGTGTGCGAGCAAAGTAAAAAGTGTTTCGACAAAGTGCGCATGAACAAGAGGGAGTCGGTCCTTATGAGCTTGTGTGTTTATGTCATCAATAAAGCACTTAATGCGGCTTAAATATTCATACCCCCATTTGTACCGTGACTCGGGTGAAGGTAGGTGAGACGGGAGAGATGAATGAGGAGGGATGCGTGCCAGACAGGAGTTGTTGCTTGGTAACTGAAGATTGCCACAGATATGGCCGTTTCTCTCTCGTCACCCTCTTCACCGTTGCCATTGTCTTGTGCTTGTGCAGGTTTCATCTTTGTAAACTCCATTTCCATCACATGGACTGGGAAACAGGGACTTTGATAGTACGTTCTGAATTTGAATGTAGCCCAATATATTTGCGGGTCCTTGGCCATGTATGTATTTTCTGTCAACCCCATCAGGAGTTGTTGTTCTCAGTCCTGTTTTGTGAAGGTCGAGAAGCCTGCAGCCTCCCAGTCAAAATGTGTTGTCTGCTCGGCTGTTTCTGTGGTGATTGGACCACGGTGAAAAAAAAAGAACTATCAAAATCAACCTTGATGCCCCTGAACCTGTATAACAATTACGATAACTCCACCAAGTTGTCATGGAGAGTTTTTTGTTGTCCCAGGTGAACACAAAGGCAAAGTTGAACACGAAGAGCTGGATTTTATTTCCTTCGTGGCTCCTGTCAACTGTTTTCTTCACTTTTACAATTACTTGACAGTTATTGAGCTGTTAACTGTTTATCCCAATCACGCACACACATGAAAACTACAGCTGTGTTACAAATAAAGCTGGTTAAAAATGTAGAGCGCATGCAGCCTTGAGCCCAGCACCGTCTTCTTCCATCTTAAATCAATTTCTTACAGCACACTGTTGTGTTTCTAGATTCAAGGTCTTAAGCAGGGCAGCGACTCATCTCTCTCTTCAAACAGATATTTTTCTTGTGAACTTTAATTTATCACCTGAGGTTTTGTCATTGAAATTCGATTCTCAACTGTAAAAATTAAATCCCTACAATATCTCATTTATAATAATGAATGATAGAAATCAAATATCTAATAACAATAAATACTAAAATATACATATATAAATCGAAGATAGACTCGAGTTGTACAGTGAATTTACAGGTGTGGCGTCTGCTGCCACCTCTGCAGAGATTTTCTTGTGAACGTTCTGAAGATTGCACTTCTTAACCAATCCTGACTATATTTAATATGCAAATTTTTGCTGGCTAAAGGACAATGCCTTCCAATTTTGGTTGTCCTTGGTAATTAATCCAGTGACTAAAAGGCTAGCAAGGTACTTTATTGTATCAGTTGCTTGAGTGTAGATCTGTTGTTTGTAGCTCATGACACAGAATGGTGTTGAGCTGAAATATTGGTGTCATCTGTATACTGTGAGTCGTTCACACTATTGTACTTAAAAAAAAAAAAAAAAAAAGGATGCAAGCCAAAGCTCGTCACTGAACTGGTCTGGTCATGTCGGGTCGCACCAGGTGGCATCACTTCTGGTTGAGTCGATACATCTGTGCTTGACTGCTGCATGACAAGTCAAAGTTGTGCTCATTATCGCCAATGATCCCACATTGTGGTTCTCTTTATGACCTTTCCTGAGATTGAAATCATGTACACATGGAGGAAACAGTCACAAATATTTACCTTTACTTTTGTCAGCCCAAGAAGACAAACTTAAAGTGCATTTTCTTCACACTAGTATAAGAAAACCCTGAATTGTTAACAATAACAGGAACAAGTTCTACTTTCCTATGAAAAGTTTCATCAGTTTTTGAAATTTCTCCTGTTTTTTTTTGCTATTACTGTCATGATTAATTTAATAGTTGCAGCTTTAGCTGGTGTTCAGGAGTAAGAAACGTAGCCACTGTTGTTGTTGTTGCTCTAAACAGCCTGTCTATCCTCATTCTCTAGCTGTCTCTCAGTCTCAGGGGGGAGCTGGTTCCCCAACACTCAATATTAATGATTGAGCTGTCTGCTGTTGACAATGGGAATTACGCGACACAATTGGTGTTGTTGCAATCTGCCGTTTGGCTTCTCCTCGACAAGTTGGAATCGTAGGAATGCTTCGATTAAGGTTATTTAGCCAGCTGCTCTCCGCTCACGTCTCCAAAAATTCCTGCTAGTGATCTGCTTGAAGTAGGAGATGAGGGTTGACGGTGATTTGTGGATTGCATTGTTGGCTGCTGGGATCTAGTTAGGGCTCCGCCGTGTTCTTGCAAGAATATGATGCAAGGACTTGCAGCCTTTGGCAACTAAACAGTACTCAGTGAAGAGTCCATTCTCAAAGCAGATTTGCAGTCCAAAGAAACTCTGCCTCGGGTACTGGTCGGCTGTGTTGTTGTAAAAGGCAAAAGGTTGAGGTAACTTCAGGCTAAGTGAGTTTTTTAAGTATTCTTTCTCCAGCTGCAAGAACAAGGTACTGACCCGAGAACCACTTTTATGAAGCTTTTCTAAATATCTGCGTGTATATTTTACCATACAGATGCTTAGAGTTCAAAAATGGTATCGTTTGCAAATCAGCACCAGATTGTAGTTTAAAATTATTGTGTAGTACGAAATGTTGAAAGGTTTGTGTGGAACATAAAGAAACATTGAAAAAGCAAATTGAAAGTGCATCATGGCCTTAACTTTGAACCTCTTTACACGGAGATGAGTTCAGAGCGAATGAGTGTGAGTAATCTGAACACGCACCTGGTGAAGCAACGACACCACAGCCACACCTTTATCCCTCCAGATGACGTTGTCATACACAACCTCCACGTCTCACTCCAGTTTTTTCAGCTGTTTCCAGGACAGTGTGACCACACCACAAACAGGCCATTCAGCACTTTCAAACACATTTTTTGATGGGATTTTATTTTTTTTCAAACGAAGATGTTTTGAGACAAATTTCTGAATGTGGTCGATATTTGGAGTGAAGTTTCAGCTGTCACGCTGCAGCTTAGTGACTAAAGTGAGACGTCCTAAAGCCACAAAGTTCCTGGCAGTTCCTCCTGGCGGCGGTGCGAGCAGCGGCCGTCGCCATTGACGTGTGGGCATAAGAACGATTGGGTGAGTGAATGTGACCGTTCATGTAGAGCTCGTTGGGACTGTTCAAGCAGTACGATGCGCGTCATAAGCAAAGGTAATTTACCATCATGCGACTTGAGCAGCTGTCCTATTAGACCCCGTCTGCTCAAGGTTAAAGGAAGAGAGGAATTCACCTCGCTTCTAAATTTATACATGGAGCTGTAAGTTTATCAGCCGTTTAATAAAGCACAACGTGGTTTCTGTAAATAGACAGAATAAACAGCAGTTGTCTTGCTGTGCCGATCGTCTGTTATCCTCCGCCTTTTGTCTAATTGTCTAATTCACTTTAATCCCTGGAGGTGGTTTTTGAAGTGGATGTTATTCGGCTCCGCCGAGTGCAGCAGTGACTGGAGACCGACGCCTGTTTCATGCTGAGAGCGTGTCCGTGGAGAACGCGAACTTTCTCGTCCCGTGCACAGCTCAGCGCACACACCCGAGGCCTTTTGAGGTGCTGCCACTCGTCTCCACGTCTCCCATCTCTTTGTGCGCCATCCAACAGAACGAACCATGTCTTTGAGAAGAGCTTTACTTCCAGTTAAAACAAGCGCTGCCGCCTCGCCTGCAACAACACGAGGCTTTCATCGTAAACAAAAGCAGAGCAAACCAACAGCATTAGAATGTAAACAGTTTACTGCCTGCTGGCCATGATCACTGCTGTTTGTGTACTGTTTTTGCATCAACATTGTTTAAAACAAAAAAACCCAATCTCAACAACAGTGGAAGTTCACCAGAGGCCCCAAAAATAAATCCCCTTTATGCTGTGCTTTGCCAAAGTAGTGGTAATAAGTTTTACCTTTTGTGGTTGTTGTTTAATGTCAGTCTCGCATCTACAAGACGTCAGTCCTCTTCTAGTCAACCTTTGAATCAGTTCTTGAATCAGCCTCGTCACAAGTCAATCATTGAGACCAGTTTATCCAGCAGGGATTACGTTCACACATAAAATCAATTGAGTTACAAAAAAAAAAATAAAAACGAGGTAACATGTTGTAGTAGATTATTTGTGTCCCCACTTGCTTCTCAGTGGATTACCCAGAGGCCATCTGTGTTCCTCACAGTGTTTGGTACCTGGGGGGCTTGTTGGAAACCAGGCCAACCCACATTTGTGCCTCACACTGTACCGGCCCACTACTACTACTCTCTCTCTCTCTCTCTCTCACACACACACACACACACACACACACACACACACACACACACACACACGCACACAAGCACACAAGCACACAAGCACACAGTCTCTCTTTCACTTTTCCTCTCTCACTCCTGTGTCCCCTCTGGTATGTGGATAGCACATCAATAGGAACATTAAAGGTTACAAGGCTCAACGAAACGACACACTCACAACTTCAACCTGACACTTTACTGTACAACCTTTGATCTGGCAGTGGCGCGCACACACACACACACACACACACACAGCCTTTCTCACATTATTGCACAAGAGGCAACAAACTGGAAATTTAGAAGAAGAAAAAAAAACACAATCTTTAAACAAAAGCAACCCAACTAATTCCTTTGTTGCTTTTTTTGCAGTCATAGATGGTTGATGTCAGAGAGAATAAATAAGTGCAGTGTGTATAAGATGAGTCTCTCGTGGCTTATGACCCCATTTTCACATCTCACCGTCCAAGTCATTGAAGTCTCATTTCGATTTATGTCATTACAGTCCGCTTTTAAATTCACTGGTTACTTACGGAAAAGCCTACCTATACCCCCCAACCACACAATTTATCATAATAAAAAAATGAAGAAAAACAGTAGCACTGATTAAATAACACTTTCATTATATGTCCATATATGCAGTACAATGTACAAGGTGGTTTAAGCTGTGACAGTAAGGACGTCCTGAAGCAAATAGGTATTGGATCTCAACCAGGGACATAAGTCTTTCCAATCAGGAGCTTTGTACCTCAAGGATCTGCGTCTTTATACTCAGACCAAAGAAAAAGGGAAATTGCAAGTGTCAAACCAGATATGAAGATCTGCAAGTCACAAAGAAATCCCACGAAATAAGCTGGAGAGTTAAAACGGACACATTTACAGCCAGAATTAAGGTCTTCGACAGTTTGGCTGCATCAATCAGGAGACTCATACATAACACAATGATGAAGGTCACCTGCAAAGAAACCAGCATAAGGAACTGTGAAGAGCAATGAGGACCGCGAGAGGTGTGTCAGAGGTGCTCTGGTCGACAATATCAGCACAGGCACTGAGGAGAAAATTAGTCGAAATGTAAAGCAATTAAATAGCAGATAAAGTGAGCTCAGGCAGCCGAAAGAGTCCCTTGTTATATAATCATCATGAGGTTTGAACGACAGTTCAAAGTCAAGACATAATCCAGGAAATTACACACTACAACTTTTTCCAAGGTGAGACTTGTAATGAAAAACACAATAAATAGCTCAGGGTGAGGAGAATGAATGTAAGGTTTACCAAGTTTGTTGGACTAGAACGAGTTCTGCAGCACTTAAATCACATATTCTATGTATTTTTTTAAATCTACTGTCTGTTTCAAATATCCGGACTCTGCGTCAGCTCTAAAAATACTCCACAGCTGTAAATCGGGCCACCTCGCTGCTCTCAAGGTTGAGAAGCTGAGGCTGCTTGGCCTCAGTGATGTGCCCAGCAGTGCAGTTTAAATGTGAGGCGCCGGTACGAACAACGCACGCTTCAGCTTTGAGTTGAAGGGCACAGGCCTGTTTTCCTGATCCTGCCTGCTAAAATAAACACACACAAAAAAACCTGATTGTTTGGCCACACTGTTGACGGCATTATCCTGCGTGATTGTGGCTCTGCTGTGATGGAACTTAAAGTAGGTGGTCATTTGTGCCGCGTGTTCCTCTCCCGGCTTCCTTCCTGCAATTATTTTTCTCATTGCCTCTTAATTACACAACAATCTGTTGTCTTGTTTCATGCAGGCGCACTCGCAGGTGTACAGGAGTGTGTGTGTGTGTGTGTGTGTGTGTGTGTGTGTGTGTGTGTGTGCGTGCGCGTGCGCGTGCGCGTGCGTGTCTGCGGTGGAGGTGTGTATTTGCCGGCTTGTGTGAAAACTGTGTGCCAGGTTTGTCCTATT
>JAUESF010000001.1:9517538-9529082 GCA_032274765.1 Malacoctenus tetranemus | reverse complement strand
AACTCTGTGTCTGTGTTGTGCTGTGGCAGCAAAACTGAACAGAAATCGAATTTCAAGTGAAAAAAGCCTTAAAATCTGCTCCGACTCCTACAACCCACTGTGATATCCATTGTCTTGGGCGTCTTGGTGAGCTTTGGGAAACATTGCACCGGTCACAGTGATGCAGTCGCCCTCGTGCCGGCTGTCAGGTTTTGCCGCGTACTGCAGTCGATGTGTTGAGCCTTTTGTCAAGGGAAAGATGTGAAATGCACCTTTAATGGAAGACAGCAAAGGGTAGCAAACAGTGCTGCGTGTTGTATATCTCTGTCATGTACTTACGTATTTTAGAGGAAAAATATATTTGAAATATGACTCTGAAAGGAATAAATAAACAATAATGAAACAATTAGGTGTATTTATCATCATTTGTTACTACCGCAGTTCCCTGACAAAAAGCCGATTGATCGATATCAGTACACAAGTTTTTCAAGATTATCTTGAACACCAAGGTGAGAAATTGCCTTGTCGCCTTGGAATAATTCAGCTTTTGCAGCGTTTGTGCAGGTTTAATTCTAAACTGCTTCTTCTTGTATTACAAAATCATAATCTTTGACTTATTGGTGACCCTGACTTTCCTGTATAGGAAGTATAAATGTTTATGTCACTCGTCACATGGGGACGGTGCACCGGTGTATGATGGGGAAGAAGCATAATGAGCATAATGTATTTTCAGTTAATCGTTGCAGATGTGCAATTCCTCATGTAGCCACTTAGCCTCAACAGAGAGCAGCATTGTGCTAATCAGCTGCTGCATCCGTGTTTGGCTGTCAGGTTACAGAGTGGTTTAGATCTTCTCATTTCACTCTTGGCCAGAAAACAAGAGATGGGTTTCGCACTGTGACTGTTCTCTGGATGTGTAACAGTTTACACAAGCCTAAAACGTGAAGACTATTCAAACAGGGGACTCAACAGTTGTTCCTTTGGGGCAGCGAATCCCTCTGGTTAAGTTGGACTGAGCATGGTTGTTCTGAGCGGGAGGCTTTGAGGTGACTGTTTAAAGTTCTCTTTAGCCGGGATGCAGCTTTTACTTAGAAAGAAGAAAAGCAAGAACAACAAACTCATTCGTTCCCTGCAGACGATGTGCAGCACAGCAAAGTGGCTGCAGCCACTTGTGCTCAGGCGAAGCGGTGCCGCCGTCTCCTTTACTGGAAAATACATCAAAACAGCGGGAGGTTAATTATAGACGTGTCACAGGTGCCTAAAGATACTAATTACTGCGCACTCCTGTTATCACTGCTTATGCCTGATTAATAGATCAACATGTTTGAACTGCTTCGCCAAAACACACAATAAACTCACAACACATAAATAACACTGTGTGGCCATTCAAGGCTCTTCAGTTCATGATGTGCTGTAACTCTGGAAAAGACTGTTTGGTTGTTCCGTCTGGGGGATTTTTTTGTCTTTTGGACACAAAAAGATACAATTACAGTATTTTTTCTGAATGTGCTTGTGTCCTTTTTCTGAATTATTCGAATGAATAGATCAATTATAAAGGAATGAATGGATGAATGAGAGAGAGAATGAATAAGAGATTGAATTAATGAACAAATGAAATCAAATAAAACCATGCCCGAGGCCATCTTGGACTCATGCATGCCTAACTTGTGTGATTTGTGTAAAGCGACACAAACAGCTTCCCCCTTTCCGTCTGCACCTCGGCTCAGGATGTCAACACAAAGTCACAGCAAATGCAGTCAGAAGAGCTCATTAACACTCGGAGGGTGGGTGATTATCTCTCCACTCGCGCTGACATTATCACCGTCTGACGACGTGTTTCGTAAACGCTCTCTTCCTCGCTCGATTTTGTCTTTTTCCTCGCTGCCTTTTGTTTGGCAGATATTGTTCTGCAGCCGATTGAATGGATACATCGGTGATATCGTAGGTATGGCAGATCCGTCTGCGTTTGGATTTCTCTAACGGCCCTGCTCTTGTCGAGCTGGGTTACTTGAGTGTGGAGAGCCGGGAGAAGTGACAGGAGTCAGATAGTTGTGTTTTTCAGCTATTTTTGCTCAAGTGGTTTCTCTGTAAGTTTCACCCTTTGACTTCTGGCAGGAGTGTGTCCTCCTGTACTCCACAATATATCCCGAAATCTCTCCCTTCCGCGCTTGCTCTGCTCCCTCCCTCACTTTGACACACATAAGCTCAGAGTTTATTTTCCATTTTAGATTTTAGGATTTGCTGTCAGCTTACACGCACAGTAAAACGTGGCACACAGTCTCTCATTCTCCTCATTTTCTTTCCCTTCAAGTCTTTTCGTCTCGGCGACTTTCTCTCTCAATTGTCGAGTCAGAGATGTGGAGATAGAAAGTCTAATTAATGTGTGCTTTCTACTCCGAGCTGCCTCTTAGAGTGCTCCAGCAGAGGGGTTTGGGCTGGATGCTCCGGAGCTGCGCTGTTCCCCTTCAATAGCTGTCTGCGGCACTGGGGAGCCCGGATTTCTTACTGAGCCCACAACCACCGTTGTCTCACACTGACACGAGAAATCGAGACCATCTTTGAAAGTCTGCACAGATGAGTCGGAGACTGCCGGATGTTTATCACTGATCATTCAGCATCCTGCACGCTGCAATGACGAGGGATGAGCCCAAGAACCGGTGTGCACAGGACGCTTTGATTTAGGCTATTTTACCAACATGACAGTTCAACAGTCAGGGCGTTTCCAGCTCCCAGGCATGAAAAGTGAAGCTGTCACGAGTAACGCAGCATGTTCTTATGTTCATGCTAAGTAGCAAGTTTTGTATTATGCAAGACTTCCAGAGGGATTTCACAATAAAAGGTTTTTTATTATTAATGTCGGTTGGATCCACAAGCTGGAACAAGGCCTGGTTATGATACTTATTGTTTGTTCCTCAAATGTTTTTACTTCTTAAATGTTGAAGTCATTGTTTTGCATTTCTTTGATGGTAATTTCGATTTGACTTCTTAACATTCCCTTAATATTCATGATGGAATTGTGCATTCTGATAAGATAAACTTAAATATTCTATATATTTCCTTTTTTACAAGGGATTCATGTGACCCACAGCCCAGCAATTCTACTGAAACAAAAGGACATTAACTGATCATAAAGTCTTGTGATATTTGCAGCAAAGTCGGACAGATACATGAGAATTATTCCTGAAAATGAATATTTCCCTCCAGCATGCAAACACACGGCGCGACAATCCGGCTGATCACATGACAGCAGCCTGCAGAAGGGGGGGTTAAAAAAAAAAAGGCAACACAGCTCTCAACTGCCGAGGGTTGAGAGATGCACTATAGTGCATTATGGATTAGTTCAGATTTGTTGGGCAAAAAGACAAGAATATAACGGTATAATAGAAAACTGCACAGCCGGCTCAGCCTTGTTCTCTTCGGCTGTGAAGCGCTCTGTGGGCTGGTTCTCTGCTTATTTGCTGTCAGCTCTGTGTTGGCAACATAAAAGAAGTGTCCTCCATATTAGAAGTAGCAGTCGCGCTGATATGTGGGCATGTATAAGGTTTAATGTAACACACCGACGAAGCAATTACACGACAACAATGCCGACTCGGACTCGCACTCAATTTATTTGTCGTTTCCATCATGGAACAGTGTCCTCGGGAGCAAACTGATGTTTTCTAAGCAAGCCAGATGGCTATCTGACAAATGACAACAAAACAAGACACGCTTGATAAATGTAATCAGAATCAAATCAAAAGTGAAGAAGAAACATTTGGGACGGGCCACGTCATGTATCGACTTCAAAAAGACAGATTGCAGCAGTAATATCACACTATATATTAAAGTGGAAAAAATGAGGCGCTGCTCATCTGTGTGCACAAAGTCGTCGACTTGTCCCTTTGTGAAGAGTCAGAATCTACCCGGGCCTGAATGGTTCACTGGGATTCGGTGCTACAAAATCTAGAGCAGGAAGCCCCTTACACAGCACGAGAGCTGTGCTTTCTGCTTCGTTTTGAAGCAAACGTGCAATTTTCAGTCAATCAACCCTGAATTTAACAGCTAAGAAGTCCGTGGACACATTTCCATGCCGTTTCCTCTCTTGAGTCCTTAAAACGTGTGTGAAAACATGTTTGGGTTTACAGTAAAGTTTTTGGCAAAGCAAAGATCAAAGAGAAGATCGTGGCTTTTAATGGAGTTGATTTAATGTTTGTTTTGAACTTCTGTGACTGGTGGTCACCTGAATGATGAGCCTTTGGTGCCCATGGAGGGGTTCAGGGTTGCAAACTTGCACAAAAGGAACCAGTGGAGGTGTTTCGGGCAATGCTGCCCAGCAGGTGGGCTGTCCACCTGCATCCCCAAGCTAAGAATAATATCAAGGAGGGAATCACAGAGAGTAGGAGAGGTACTTGTAAGTAGATGCGACGTCTTTTTTACCTACCTTCTCTCTTTGTTCAAAGGAGGAGCTTCTCATGGATGAAAGAGCCAGTTTAAACACGTACCTCTCCATGTGTGCGGCCCCCAGAGGAGTGATAAACTTACAGAGAAAACACTCTGTCATGCTCGAAGAGTGAATTCCACTTGTTTGATATTCAGCCACCGGAGATCGCGCGAGCTTTATTCCAGACACTGTGAGTACAGAAGGAAAAAAGTTCGACATCCTTACGGTTGTCCTCTTTACATTATTCATCAAACACTGCTCCTCTGTGACTTCTTTAAATGGATCCTCTGTGGCAGAAATCTGATGGTGAAATGTTGAATTGTTCTGATAAATATTTCAGGCTCTCTTGAGAACAATTTCTTACAAAGGACACTAAACCATCTGAATATCTAACAAAGGTCATGTCTTATATGACTGTCCTCACACACACACATACGCACACACTTTTGGACTGCATGAATACCGTGATCCATATAATGACAGATATATATTTCATTTTCACAATTGAATTGTCCTTTTTTTCTGAAATTGTCCCTTTGTGAAGACGAACAAACGAACATGATACCATAGAAATACAGCCACTGGATAGGACTTAGTGACCCTTAGAAGAAGCACCATCTCAGGTCAGTACATAAAAATCCAACAACCACAATAAGATGATGTTTCCCACATCAATAGGAAACAGCAGTTTTGTTGATTTCAGACTAACATCAGTTGCAGGTAATCTCTCTGCATGCCTTGAAGGCTATTTCTTGCATGTGTGCATGCCAGCATGTAGAGACTATTGGAGCAGTCAATAAACAATGCACATACTGCAGTTTTTGAAAAATACAAGAGGAGGAAAAAACTGTCATTTTTGCAAATTTCAGTGCCACTCGTTTATTGGACGGATCTCCCCACTCCAGGCCTGAGCTTCACCTGTCATTCTGCGTCTGGGTTGAGTGAAGACGTCTCATTTTCAGTGTGTCAATTTTCAAATGATGCAAGACTCTCTGTGATGATACAAAGATTGTCAGTATCCACAAATGTTATAGAATTTTTGTGGACGTTAGAAATTAATTTTTGTTTGTTGCGCCGTAGATACAATCACAAGTGCAAATATTGAAAGCAAACGTTTCCCTCCAAACTTGGTGAGAGTATTTGTCATCTCCACAGAACAGACTGTGTTTTCACCTGCACCACCAAGATGATTCAAACAGAAGCAGGTTGAATATTTCTGGTGCTCTGCAACATGTGCTCAGACATTTGGTGGGAACGTCAAGATGGAATCAAAACAATTTGTTGACACTTTCACTTTTCAACTTGTGCCACGATCTGGTGTTTTTATTTTCTGAATTTCTATTGACATATTTTAGCACAAAGACAATCAAAACAACTCTGCCATCTGTAGTATCTGTTGTGTGTACTTTTAGCTGCTGATCAGTAATCGCTGACATGAGCACGCCAAACTGAAACATGGCAGTCATGGAGTACACATGAACACTGTCAAGACATACTGCTAATGAGAGCTTTTTTATACTGCATGAGACCTACCGGCCTCGCTTTGCTCTGAGCCTTCATGAAGTGATAATATTTCTTATCAGCCTTACGACTTCACTCATGATTAAATCGTGGTTATTTCCCATATGTGATTGAAAATGGTAAGTGGAGGAAAAATGGGAATCAGACACATTCAGTGCAATTTACTTTCGGAAAACACCAGGGACTTGGAGCCGTTTTAATCATGTTCCCAGGCATCTCGCAGGAATCAAGAGTGACTCACATTGCTGTAATAATCACAGCTATTGATTGGTCTGTGCAGCAGAGACAAGGTCAAACAGGAACGCTCTGATCAAGAACAACACGGACAAAAGTGGCTGCGGTGCAGGAAGCGGGTTGAAGCACATGTCAGAGATAAAGATGACATCCGTTTAAGCAAGGCAAGATCTACCTTGAATAAATATATGAAATAAAATATACATAAAATTAAAAAAAATTGTGACAGGTTTGATATTTGCAAAAACAAAAGCATAGCAGATAAACCTAATAATGTCTAAGAATGCTTTATTCAAACACTACAGATGTGTCAAAGGGGAGGACAAGTTAAGCTGAGTGAAGGTGTGGTTTACCAGCTGAGGTTGCATTTAGGCTACAGTTGGGCTTTTGATCGGGTCCCTTGTTTTGATGGTTAATGAGGTATGGGCAAAAACACATTCTCCTATTGAACACCACACTGATCTAGAAAAGTGTGTCTGTCAGAAAGTTGCACGCTTCTTTTTTTTCGAGTTCTTTCTGTGTTTCACTCTTTCATCGGCTCCCTCTCTCTCCTCTCGCCTCCAGCCGTTTCAGATTTGAGAGAATATCAGCTGTTAGAAATTAATTTTGAAAGAGGTTTAAAAGACAGCAACAGATTTTCGAGGATGCACGAGAAGAGTTGACGCGATTAGATTCATCTACAAAGGAGTACTCTCAAGAGGCAGGAAGTTGGATGTTCAATAATGAGGAATTAAAAGCAGAATGTCTCTCAACATGCTCTATTAAATCAGAGTGAGGCCTTTGTGAAGCACAGTAGTTGTTAGGAGCTATTTTATCTCGACTTATGGAAAGGTTTTTTTTCTTTTTATTAAATTTCATTTGGGGGATTGTTCCACGTTAAAATCTCTTGCCTGGAAATGAGACAGTGAAGGGAAAACCTTTTTATTACAGGGATTTTGACACGATGCTACTGATGATATGCAAGAGATTTACTGGTACTTTGATGAGTGTAAAAACAACCTAAGTTATTATCAGATTAATGACAGAAACGTGTCAGTATCTTCTCGAATCTCTTCAGATATAGTTTCAGTGTAACACTGCGATCGGTCACTCAGTTGGTCAGTTTGTAGCTCGGCAAACTTCGGCCTTGCCGCAGAGTTGCTGCATCTGAGTGCTGACCTTGTGCTGGTGTTCTGCCGCGCTTTGATTTCCTGTTTCAGACAACTGAAAATTTCTGTGTGAGTCATAAAGCCTGTGGTTTTATTACTGCCCAATTAGCCTGATACCCACTCGCACCAAATCGCCTGCTTATCTGGCCCTGTGTTTGCACACGCTCTGCCTAAATGTGCTCACACACACACGGACACACAAACTGCCGTGACCAGTTTAAACTGCGTAGTCCGCATCAGCATGGACCAGATAGAGAACACTGCACTAAGTATGTTTGCTCTCCAATGGTGCTAATTTCTAGATAACAGTTAATACAATCACCAATGTGCCGGGCTTATCTGTGTGCTGTGTTATTGAAAAGTTGCTGGAAAAGTTCCACAGTTTAACTTTTGCATATTCAATGACCAGAAAGTCAACTGCATGGAAAGCAAACGACAGATCATGGGGGGGGGGGGGATATACAGTTCTAAAACCAATTCATCCCCAAATCATCACAAACACAGTAGGTTCTGGTGTATAAAAAGCCTCGCTGGCAACTTTTTTATAGTCCCTGCTTTCATTTCTGTTGCACAGCATCCCAGTGGGCTCTTTCTGTTGTCTCGGCTTCACTCGCCTGCACGTTCTGGTCTGTCGGACTCTTTCCCTGAGAACTGGCTTTCCCTGGCCTCACGCTGCCTGCGTTTCTCCCTCCCACCCCGGTCTTTCATGTCCCCCGCTCTCGGCGCTTTAATAGGTGTGATGTCCTCTGTCAGACTGCAGCTCCGGATAGATCTGACTTGCAATCTGAGAGGCGTTGCAGTTCTGTGCAGTCCGCTTCTTCTTCTTCCTCATTGCTGCAAATACTATTGGCTTGTTCCTCGGTGGAGGAACCTCCGCAGCACAACTCCACCAACACCAGCGGCAAAGCAAAACTCTCAAGGCCCCACAACAGTAAATAACAGCCGAACAAATGGTGCCTTCAGATCAGGATAACTCCGAGGACTCGGCTGGTCAGTGATTGAAGGAAAGTGTCACACCTTCACTTAGTTGGGTTGTTTAATCCTGTGATGCAATTACAACAGCTGCTCTTTGGGCTATTGCCTGAAACGTGGAATTACCAGAGAGACAGAACAGAGAAATTCTGCCTTGATTGGCAAAGGACTGGATACAGAAAACTGGGAAAGTGAGAAAAGCACAGAGCTGAGAGTTTCAGTGTGAAACACACAAGTTTGTAGTTGTTTGATGAAAACACACACGTTAAACATGCTCTGTGTATTAGTTGTTTGGACTTTCTGAGGCTTTACTGGGTTTGTGACAAAGTTGTCTTTGTTGGGAAAGCCCCGGACTATCACCCCCTCTCGCCCCCGCAAACACCACCAACAAAAAAACAACAATATTTTGCGGTGGAGCTTCTCACTATATTGCCTTCCTCCTCCCTGTGGAACTTTGTACCAGATATTATTTGGTTTTCAGTTGGTCGGTTTGTACAAATTTATTGAGGGAAATAGTAGGAAGGTGAAAGGAGAGCCGGAGGTGATATTAAAAAGATTATTCTTACCTGAAGCTCAGCAGCAGGCTTCCAAGAAATTTAGGGGGGGGGAAACAATAAATCCATAAACACACAAAGTGCGTCTCAGACGCCAACAGCAGACAATTCTTCGCTGGGTTTTCATGTGACATTTGCCAAAATGTATATGCGACCTATTATTCAATAAATTGGTCAGTAGGTGAGCACACCACTGCAATGCAGAGTAAACAACACACTTTGCGAATGGCTGAGGTTTCTGCTTGATCACAAAGGAAACCTGGACTTCCTCCTTCCCATTGGTTGGTGGTTCCATACCCCATCTCATTAATTTCATTCATTCATCTGAAAACCACACAAACCCGATCACATATGATGTGATGTGCATGTTTTTTGGACCAAAATGAAGCACATGGGAAACCCGGACATGGAAAATCCTCACAGAAACATGGTCGGACCCAGAACCTTTGACCCCAATGTTGCTCCCAATGGCGTATCTCGTGCAGCAGCTGTCACCTTTGGTGAGTGAAAGACTGAACACAAATTGATCATTTGTAATGATATTTTCAAACTGTGGCTGCCTTCACAAAATTAGCTTTATATTCAGAGGGCATAACAACTAACAGATCACCAAACTCCTTGTATTGATTTGACTGTCAAATCATGAGGTTGAGGCAAAAGAAACAAAAGACGGAGGCAATATTTGCTGAGTCATGTTGCTTATAAGGTTTACTGTGTTTTACTACACAGCAAAACAAGCACCACTTTCACTTGTTTTAGGAGGCTGCAATGGAGGGGAGCTAATGAATCGAAAAAGATCTCAGTGAGAGAGTTTCTTTGGTAGAGCAAAGAGCCCCCCCCACACACACACACACACACACACTTTCACATATAGGAGGTTCAGAGAGAATATCATGCTCACTGCAACACTGCTACGTGAGAATGGAGTCAGATACGCCCGGATTAAAGATAGATACAAGAAAAAATAAAAATGAATAAAAGACAAATAAATAGATGCATGTTTGGTGCTTTAATTGGCAGCCTGATGAAACACAGCCCTGAGTAGTAAATTGAAAACAGTATCATGCACAATAGCATGTTTATGCATTGGCGTTTCCTGACTGGCAGGACAGACCTGCTGCTCGTCTGAACATTCAGCCATGAAATAACTCATTAATGAAGCCACAGTGTGGAGGAAGACCTCGCCAATTAAGGGCGGGAAACAAACCTGGCCGTGGGGCAGAACAGGAGGAAAGCTGGGGTCAAAGTCTAAACGGAGGAGGTGAGAGGAAGAAACAGGATGATTGAGAGCATCTGAATATAAATATTCTTATATAAAGCGTGAGTGTACACACATGGAAAATGAAGGAGGGAGTCGAAGGAACACTGTGCTTTTATTCCTCAGTGGCTCAATTTCCTTGGCCGATAGGCCCAATTTGTGAAATTACATTCATTTGTTCAAAGATTTGCATTCCTCAAGCAATGCTCTTTCTGCCTCTTGAAATTCATTTGTAAACCTCTCTTCTCCTCACGCTGTAAGTCCTTTATTAGGGGACAAAATGGAATTTGGTGGGTGAGCACGGATTTGTATTCCTTCTGCTCTAATTAAATTTGTTCTGGTAATACAAAAGGAAAAAAAAACATCAATAATAATAGCAAACAAACAAGTGGGGTGCATGCATAAAACAAGATGAACAAATCTGCTTTGAGGCTGATTGTGTTCAGATTTGCCTGATAAAGGAAAAAAAACACATCTGCATTCTGAAAATGAGAAAATGAAGAGATTTGATTCATGTTCCCATCTTTTCCCCATCTTTCCAACCGCACATAGGAAATACGTGCACGTTTTTGAACAAGTAAGGCTTCATTTTTTAGGGAGGAAACACACATTTAAAGCTCTTATTTTCTATCAACAGACAGCGGTTAGGGTCCACTCCACAAAGACCTCTGCATGGCGAGCTGTTTCCCTGACGCTCTGTGGATGATTTGCATCTGACTTACTAATGAAAACAGCAAAAGTAACAACACATGCAAACAGGAGTACTTTATTGGGCATTAGGCTCATGTTAGAGCACTCACCTATAATGGAAAATCTAAAGGTTAGATGAGCAGCTCCTAATAATAATGAAATTAAATGTCATAGGCACAACAAGCCTCATCCAAAATCAGTCTGATATTCAGAGGGACAAAGTCACCAAACAAGTTGCGAAGGAAAATCGTTAATCCTCAGGTATCTGCAACTTCAGCAGCACTCCGTTGCAAGCACGAAAACAGAGGGTTTGTTTTTTTCTTCCATCTCTTTTACTTTCTTTATTTCACCAGTTACTTTGAGCCTCTTTCTAATAGGCTAAGGTGCTCAGCCACAGCTAATGGAGACTTCATTTGAGCTCATGCTGACAAATCCTACCTGGAGTCAGCCTGAGAGAGCCTCTGCGAGACCTGCGCACGGTGGGACTCATTTGATCTTACTCTACATCTCACCGGTGGACATGAGGAAGCGGGAGCGGTCTCTATTAGGCTGAGGCGGAAAATGAAGAGAACTCGGACTCACACCATGCTCTGTCAGTAAGTATACACAGAGGCGCAGGGGCACCGCGTGGAAGGAGAGGAGCCAAAGAAGGGGAAAAAAGTGTGTTTGTGTGCATCCACTGGGGAGTTTGTGTGCAGGTATACCTGCTCTCAGGAAAGCACGTCAAAGCAGTTGTGTGGACATACGTGGTAAATGCAGAGTGCAAAA
>JAUESF010000001.1:9301771-9320963 GCA_032274765.1 Malacoctenus tetranemus | reverse complement strand
CTTTCCTTCAGATCATCTGCCTTGTGAAGTGAAGCAAACCTGCACTGAGTGAAACACATGAACAATATAGAACAAAGCACCACAAACACTGGATGCGTTTCTTTCGCCATCTTTTACTTCATTCTCATTCTTCAGAGAATCATTTTCAGGTCTGTAACACAGAAACGGGATGTTCCCCGAAAACATCACGTCCAGCATTCGTGGAAACAAAACGCCTTGCCTTATTAATAAGGGGTTTGTCCACAGGGACGGATGTTGTTGGTGTGAAGGTGGATTGAATTAACTCAGAAGCCTCATTTCCAATTTGGTCCACACTAACGGGTGTGAAAGCACACTTAGGCATGTCAAACCAAATTAAGGCTTCACAGTACCCTACATCTGACATTTACACCTCCAATCACACACCTACACGCACACCTACACACACACACACACACACACACACACACACACACACACACACACACACACACAAAATCTTCAAGTTTAAAAGTTGTGTTACACAAAATATCATGAATTATTTACTGTTTTTTAATCTTGTGCAAAACTTAACAGCTGTGATTTAGCTTGATAAGTTGTGTCTTTTTAAATGGCTGCTTTTCCACTCAGATGATCTCATTCATAAACGAGCGTGGCCAAGTTCTCAGCCCACGTCAATCTGACAGCCAGAATCTGTGCTGCTCTCACTTCCTGCATGCCCTTAATGAAGGAGGATTGATGGCACGCCAGCGGAAACGCACCTCACCTCATCAGCGACCAGCCGGGGGAGGGGCGCCCTCCAATAAATAGTGCAGTAAACACACAATTAAGGGCCCACATATCACCGCTCTGTTATTACATCCTACCAATTAAGCATCGGGGGCAGCCTCCTCATTTGTACCGCTTTATGCCTGTAATCAGTAATTTAGTAATGATGTGCTGAGTCTCCGCTGCAGGCTCAATAACCAGTGAGAGGGCGAAAGAGGGTGGTGACGGTGGAGCATGTGTCTATTTCGAGTGCAGTTAAACTGTGAGGTGAGAGTCAGGTGGTTTCAGGCCCAACCATTCCTTTGGCTACAACACTGAAAGTTTCAGACCCTCCAAGTGATGACATTGAGCTTCGCTGTCAACTTGAAACAGCCATGAGCTGTTGCTACATTCTAATTGACGCCCTGCTATAAAGGCCAACAACAGCACAGAGCCAGTGTGCTCATTTGCTCTGACATTAACTTTAATATTGGCAAAGTTTCAAGCTCCAAGCCCCTTTTTTTTTCCATCAAGCCAATCTCGAGAGCAGGGCCACATCAACGCGAGCGGTGCACTGGAGTAAGTGAGTTTGCATTCCAATACTGGTCTTTATAACCATGACAAGACAGAGGAGCACATCACAGCAAACTGAGCCCATCTATGGCTGCTATCAGCTGGCTGTGCTCCCTGGCTACTGAATGGCTGTGTTTGACTGCCATCTAGTGTCAGAGATGGACAGACGAAGACGCTGAAGAGGAACAGATCAGCATTAATGCAAGGACTTCTCCATGAAACAGCCCTTCTGTGTGGATCACTGACTCTAAGTGAACTTTAAACCAAGAGAGATCGGCTATTATGATACTTCTTGACTGACCTCTGGCAAAGACACAAGGCTACAGAGTATTGCTTTAGTAAATATGTCGTTGACTTGAAGGCTGTGCCGTTCATTCAAGGCATTGGTCGACTACCGCAGTCATGAGCTCAGTGATGAAGCTCAGCTGCAACATCAGGAGAGCACCCACCCAATGACCGAATGAGCCCGCGAGGCCCCGACTTGGCAGCCTTCTGTCCTGTGGCCCAGTCAGAGAGTTTGGTCACTCGTGGAAGTTGAATTCACTTCTTGTGCTTTTGGCCTTTCACGCAGCTGCGCCCAGAAGGTCCATGGTCCCATATCCCGCCGACACACCCATCCGAACACCTGCAGCTATCGCACTGGCAAATGCACGATCAGCTCTCACACTGCGACACTTCAGTTTCCCCAAGTGACTAAAAGTTTCTTCTCACCAACGCTGACGGCATTTAATAATGAAAGGTGTAAAAGTTTTTTTTTTCCCAGACAAGGCAGGGGGGCTTTCATTATTCTCTATGGACTAGATTACTCCCAGAGTAATATCATCAGCCATGAATATGAGTTATGAAAAAAAACGCCATTCTGCATGGGCCCCCATGGGCACGCGGGGAAAAGTTAGAGACAGATATTTAGGTTGTCCTCTTCCCACTCTCACCAAATTGCTGTAATGTTTCCTCTGCCTGTGCTCGCTCCATATATCATGTGCAGAAGCAGCGATATCTCTGTCAGGCTTTTATTGACTGTAAAAGCATGATTCAGTAGATCTACCTTTGAGAATGCTGCTTGTCCTGTTTGCATCAAATGATTTTTTTAACCCGATTTTGATCATAAATCTGTTCCTCAGAGTTTCAGAAATGCTGACATTGATTCGCACCTAAACGCTAAAAGAAATCCTCCGATACCATTGATTGCCACTGCTACTGGTCAGATCCTCTGGGCCTCCCAGACTGATGAAGTGTCACAGATTCATTTGGCAAAAGTTGAAAAGATACACAGACATATTTTATGTGCACCATTTCGTCATCACATTTCACAAAATATTTAAATGAACTTGGTTCAATAAATGACAAATTATTGAGAAGGCTTTTTATAATGTGTAGTTTGAGGAGAAAAATGTCACTCAGTGCTTCAGTTGTTTACAGGGACAGTGAATTTACTTTGCTGACAGTCAATTCAAAAGCATTTCATGCCGTATTATCTGCTGGTTTTATGATGCCTTTGCACTAATTTTCAAGAGGGTCGTACTCAATTGTTTTGTGTTCTTGGATGCAGTTGATTTAAAGGACACTTTAAAGGCTATAAAGCAGCCTAAAGGAATATCTGAAGCACTGTTGTGTTTGTTGAATTCCACTTTAAGCCTCATCAGGGCATGTGACAACATGGACAGATGTCTGTTGACGATTAGCACTGAAATGGGCAGCAGTGGCTGACATTCAAGTGGTGTCTCCTTTTTAATCCCTGAGGATGACTTTTAAAAGTCAATAGATAAGATATACGGTGGCCATTCCACTGTAGGAGGCAGTATTTATTGCCCAGTAAAATGAGGGTTCACTAGATACTATTTGGACAGACTGTGGATCTGAATGTGGGTCAGTAACATTTATATCTCGCTGGTTATCGTGCTAATTTGCCAGTAAAGTGATGTTCTTTAGAGACATCCACCCTGGTGTGATGGAAACAGTGCTTTCAAATTGGTCCCGTAGGAAATAGTTCAGTCTCTTTCGACAAACAAGTCCTCATTTGATCTATTCAACGTCACAGTGTGATAGTTTGACTAATGAATGAATATTGCATTTTTACTTTAGACAAGCTACTTTTATTCTTGAAGAAATAAATCCAGAGGATGAAACAGCAAATTGCTTTGAATATGAAAATTACCCGTTGGCTATTCTTGAGAGAAACTGACCTTCAGCACTTCCTCCCCTGTAATAACCCTCACCGGAGTCCGAAATGTCCAAATTAAATGACAACCAATGAAGACAGAAAGTCTGAATAAATATGGGGCAAAGCACTCAGCATTTCCACGTCTTTTTGTGAAATTATGGCCCACCTGTGCACTGGAAAGATACTTGTGAAATGTCGTGGGGTTTGGGCCACTTACATCGGTGTGTCTTTGTCATACATAAACTATTTTTTGACATTTCAGATATGTTCAGTGAAAAACTAGTGAGCATCAGATTTTTTAAAATGGTGTCTTCACTCTCTCATGTTCCAAAAATAAAAAATACTTATACAGTCACACTGGAGACTCCAGATTGTTCATGATGATGTCCTAAATTGAGTTCCAACCTGTCCAGCGTGCACCCTGCTTTCAACAAGTGTCCCTCAGGACAAAGTCCAGCAGCCATGCTAGTTCTCTCATCAATAAATGTGGTTATTGTTGTGAAAAATTCTTTCTCTTGTTATGATTTCTGTCCATTTTTCTTAGTATCTCTGTAGTGTTTTATTAAAAGACTGCGTCTGTGTAAAATGTCCCTTTATACACCAAAATATTCTGCTTCCCTTCAAAAGTGTGAGGGGAAACATGACTTCAATGTATGAGCATCGTGTCTGCCTGTAAACATGCCTCCTAAAAACAGGCGGCTGCGTCCACAGACACATGAAGGTCTGCGTGCCTGTGGTGCCAATGAGATCATCGTGCCGTACTACGTAAACTCGCCACGAGACGTCGCCCTCCGCTGGTTTTCTCCCCACCTCCACTCGTCCGCCTGCCATCTGCCGCGGGGTCACGTGACACATCTGTCAGGGGACAGCATGGCGGACATGCATGTGGAGACTCACAACAAATTGCATCGACTGTTCAGCTAACCCCGCCGCGAGCAGACACCCAGACCGCGCGTCGAGCCGGGCAGGCGGTGCCCGAACGCCCCGCAGGATGGACGCCGAGATCAAACTGCAGTTCCCGTCTCTGCCCGACGCCAAGGAGGACCTTCTGGTGAGCGCCGACATGTCCACTGTGTCCGAGCGGCTACCCTGAGCTAACCTCGGCTCCAGCCTCCACCGTGCGGCTGCCAGAGGACCCGCTCACAGAGGAGGGTTGCTCACCTTGTTGGGCGTCAACCTCTGGAGGTGGACGCGGGAATCCCCCCCGTCGCCTTTCTTTTGTGCACGCTTTTGCTGATAGTGGTCCTGAACCTAGTAGCCTGCTAGCGTTAGCCACGTATGTACACAAAGTTCACCAGCGGTCCTTTCTGTGTCGGGTTTGTGTGACGGTGCTGCGCTGCCGGCGGCAGCAGCTGTGTTCACGGTGTCTCCTCAGCTTTTCACCGGCTTTCCAACTGCTCTCTTGCAGGACTGGGCTTATCCGATGAGGAGGGAAATGCAGGTGTGTAAACTGACTCGTGTGTGTGTGTGTGTGTGTGTGTGTGTGTGTGTGTGTGTGTGTGTGTGTGTGTGTGTGTGTGTGTGTACTGCGGCGGTTACACGCTGCCTCAGACGGTTACCAACGTTACCTCCTGCAGCGGCGTGGACCGGCAGACACGACCACCTCCCCACCGCCCCTAACACAACAAGCATTGAACCACCTTCAGTCCGAATGAAGGCCTTTTAGTTTGAACGAGGCCACTGAATGCAGCGCGACAATTCAGGATGTCACAGTGTTGCAGTTCTATCAGCTGCTTTTACACTGAACCAGGTGTCTGAGAAGGGAAGCTCACCGTCCTGACAGGGAGCGCCTCCAGGCTGATCAAACGTGTAATGCGCCAGACCAGTGAGGTTCATTCAGTCTCACACTGCCGGTGGGCCATCACCATAAAGCAGACATGGTTCCATATGCAGAGTTTGGTGCTGATTTTAAGTGTTAGCCTTTCTTACCATCATTTGAAGTAATCACTTTTTGGTGTGTTTTTCTTCATATGTATTTTTTGCATTCGAAGATAGTCTGGAAATGCAAGGCACTTTCTTTTCACAACATAATCTATCTTGCTACTTATAAATCACAGGTGACTCCTTGGTCGACCCTCAGTGTATCTAGAAGTGTGTTTAAGTAGCATTTCGCATGCCGCATCTCCATCATCAGTCGGTGACAGATCCTTCTGCTGGTTACTGAAGTCGTAGCTTCCCTGCTGTGTGCTCACCTACAAGCGTCCCCCGTCCCCCCGCCCCCAGAGACGCAGCATAATAAAGCTGAGAGCCTGTATTGATTGAAGATGAAGAACGGCTGCTGTCTGTGCTGTTAACGGTGCTGTGACGCTCTCTCTCCCTGTCCCAGGAGATACTACCGGGACTGTTTTTAGGTCCTTACTCTGCTGCATTGAAGAGCAAGGTAATTCTTCCAGAAGCTAACATGCGTGGGGGGGGGGGAGAAAAAATCCTTCCCTAAATTTGCTGCGAGCCCTGTCGTAATTCTTCTTTCTCGCCGTCTAGCTGCCAACTCTGGAGAGACACGGCATAACGCACATCGTGTGCATCCGCCAAGACATCGAAGCCAATTTTATCAAACCTAATTTCCCTCACACCTTTAGGTGAGTACGGAGCGCGCTGACCGCACGCAGAGCGACGCAGCTCGTTCTCGCGCGGTCACCTGACCCTCATCTCGTTCGGTGCTGTCTTGCAGATACCTTGTGTTAGATATTGCCGACAATCCAGTGGAAAATATCATCCGCTTTTTTCCTATGGTGAGTCACAGAGAGCTTTGCCGTGACCTTTCATTTAAAGTTCTGACAGTGAGTGCGATCCAGTTGGTCTCTGTAATTTGTCTCCATTTCCCCTGTTTTTTTCTATTCTGACAGACTAAAGAATTTATTGATAGCTGCTTAGCAACAGAAGGTAAGGATGGATGCAGTTGATGGTAATCACAGCCTCAATGTAAAGTGGTTTAACAGAAGTCTCTTGTGTTGCTCTTTCAGGAAAGGTACTCGTTCATGGTAATGCAGGGATATCAAGAAGGTGAGACATGTTTTCCTTTCTTTTAAGTCCCATGACTGTTATCTGGTTTTTACTTTCTTAAGACTCCAGACACTGAGTTTCCCTTGTTTGTCCTTTCAGTGCTGCCTTAGTGATTGCATACCTGATGGAAACGTTTGGGATGAAATACAGGTGAGTTGTGTAACGGTCAGCGGAGGATCGTGTTCCTGTAGTGATGAGTGGTGTGTGGTGAGTCCTCCTTTGGGTACATTCTGCAGGGATGCCTTCAGCCACGTCCAGGAGAGGAGGTTCTGCATCAACCCCAACTTGGGCTTCGTGCATCAGTTACAGGTAACGCCCCACTCAGGACTCTTCACACTCGGATATCATCAACATTCACACTAACCATGACTGTCTCGGTCATTGATTTCCTCTGTTTATGTGATCTGTCTCTTTCACTGCTTTTGTGCTTGTGAGACACATAAAAATACAGTTTGTGACCTATTCCGGTACGTCGTTGCAATGACATCATGGCATGAAGCCTTCATTAACCCAACAACTGAACATGTAAAGAAGGGAATTACTTCCATTGAGTTATCAAGTGGGACTTAAAAAGATGTTTGGGAAACAATGACTAAATACTTCCACTGTGAGCCATGTCAGTGTTACTCATTCTGTTCCAGTCATGTCGTCCCTGTTGTGAGTTTCAGCCATGTGCTTGTTTCTCCAGGAATACGAAGCAATCTACCTAGCCAAATTGACCATTAAAATGATGTCACCGATGCAGTTGGGCAGATCGTTCTCTCTCCAAGCCGGGATGCCAGGTTTGTGCAATAACATGGAATCAGTTCGAGACGAATATTCCTCACCCTGACCCTGTCATTTCAAATGTTTGTTCACAGCAGGAGAAACTTTGTTGTGCTGTTTTATTTAATGAGTTAACTTGTTTTTTTCCCCATCCCCCCGTTCTTTTGTTTCCAGCAGGAAGCCGCAAACGCACCCTGGAGGAGGACGAGGATTTTGGAGCAATGCAGGTCACAGCAGCACAGAATGGATGAGCTTTGCCCATATTTAGCTGCGTGGCACAGTGCACTCGTTTTTTTTGTTTTGTTACATTTTTAATGGGATTAAAAATGTAAATATTTGAACTTTTTGTAGGGGAGGGACAAGGGAGGGAGACCACCTATGTCTGAGACATAGAGTAATGACGCGGGCGGGCGGGGGGAGGGAGGGAGGAAGGAACGGGGCGGATTTGATAACTCCTTTTTTCTTGAGCTGTATGCACTGATGGGAGATTTTTTGCAGTTTTATAGTATTTAAAGCATTTTTGCATTTGCAGCGGGACAGTATTGCAATAATGCACTTTCAATACTTGAATTTGTGTAGACGTGCAGAAAAGAGAGTAAGAGGGAGAGGAGGTTGGCAAAAGGGAACGTAGCCAAGAGAGATCGCCCAACAGAGGACGGGAGAAGAGGAATAGCTGTTGCCTTTATTTTGGGAGTACTAGGTTCATGGACTAATATCAGGCTTCATGTGGTGTAGTAAGGAATGACAACAACTCACGGCTTAATAAAAAGAAGTCCTACGTCTTGTTTACTTGTCTCTCTGTCTGTTCGTACATTATTCTTATGCGATTGTCACATTCCAAATGTTTAAAATTCAGTTATTAAAAACAATTAGTGGGAATGTTAAGAGTAGGTTTACTGTTTCATCACCTTTATTGTGGCAGAATTCACAAGAGCTTCATGTTTGTGGGGCGTCGCTTCATGCACAACAGTTCTACAAGTTTCATTTGATCCGAGATCACATGCTCGACTTTTCTTCCAAATGCCAGTTCCTGCTATTTCGGACTCCTGAAACAACACTTCCTGTCTAAAGTGCATACATACATACAGCTTTTCAAAGGTTAACTTTAATTAGAGGCAGAAAAAAAGGTGTAGAATGGAGCTGCTCCTCCTCCTCAGTGTAGTGTAGCAGAATCTGTTGAACAACTTCAGCAAATGCTTTCCATGTCAGACGCTGTGGTGGACTCCTTGCGCAACTATAAATATCAGAAACATTAGATCATAGAACATTTTTTTATTTAACTGTTAACATTTGTAAATAAATTACATTAGACATGTTCCCCTGTTCTCCAACAAAACATAATTATAAAACGTAACTAGGGAAGCTTAAATAAGAATTAATTTACCAAATAATCCTCGTTACTTATTACAAAAGGTTCCAATCCCAACAGCCTAAACTTTAAAAGTATTACACACCACCGTATGATGACAGGATGCTTCGTTTTAGTTTTGTATTCTTCATTGGTTTATCCAGCAACACAATTGTGGGAGCACAAAGGCCAGCTGAGATTGGAAAAAAGTACCAAGCAAGAATAGAAAAAAAGTAAACCCCCAATAAAAACCCCCAAACCTCTTACAAAAAGTACTTTTAAGGGACATTTAAAGAAAAAACAAAGCTGTTTGTCTTTGGTGACAGACGTGCCCGATAAACGCAAATCACAATCTTCCGTTAATTTGTCCAGCATGTTTGGTTTTCCCGTGATGTCACTGAGCTGCATCTGTGTTTGATTCTTCTGTGTGTGGGGGGGATGACTGGTAAAGTCTTGCCTCACCATGCACACAGCTCTGTTTGGAGACACAGTCTGTATTTGTACTGCGAGTTCACAGTAAATGACTCATCAGCTTTGCAGGCTGACAAAGTGACAGCTCCACCTTCGAATGAATGAAGGAACAATAACATACAGTAGGTCCACCCTAGCGAGGTAGCCATAGTTACCAGAGGGGCGGGTGCTGACTTTAGACTGAACTCTGAGCCGATTAATGTTTACTCAACCGTGCTGGGATGAGGACGAGTGTTTCGGGGACTTTGGATCACGACCACAGACCCCACCGCTGGCAGCGTTCCCGGCTCTGACGCTGCTCCTCACAAGTGCCGTTGTCGGTAAGTGTCGAAGAAAAAAATGGTCCACGCCCCCGAGAAAACTGGGGAATAAAGCCGCCGTCGCCTTCAGTCGAAGAATCGACACTGCATGTACTTCTCGTCTGAAGCCGTGTAGCCGAACTTCTCGTAGAAAGTCACGTTTTTGGGTGAGCACTCCAGCGTGATTTTGTAGCAGTTCAGTTTTTTGCTGAGAAGAGTCAGAGTTGATACCAACCTGCAGGACGGGAGGAAGAAAAAAACAGTGGAAGGCAAGATCGTTTTGGGTTTTTTTTCTTAATAAAGTTGCAAGTACAATCACATATTTCCCCAAGAAGGCCTCAGACAGAGTCTTGAAAATGAGAGGCTGAAACCAGCTACTCACAGTTTTCCCAGCTGCTTCCCTCTGCACACGTCACTGACGACGACCTCCTCCACCCGGCCTCTCTGCAAACAGCAGGAAACACACAGGCGCCTCAGTTCACTCACTTTCAACAGCAACACGCTGGGCCGTTTTCAATTTCACAGTAAAAACCATGTGAATGTTCATTTCCGGTTGTTGGCCTGGATCAAAAAAATACTGATAAGCCTTTTTACAACTTTGGCGTCAATGAGTAACTCTTTAAAGACGTAGTAAAGGCCACGAAGAGAAGTGAAAGTTTACATCACTTCCTAGACCAACGCGGATCGTTGGGAGTGACGTACCTTAGCGCAGGAGTGGATGAATTTGTGCTCAGTGATCAGTGTTGCTGTGGCAACAATCTGTCCCAGATTTGTATCGTCCACCACCACCACATAGTAATCTCCAGTCTTCTTCATGTGCTCGAAATTCTCTGGAGGTAAAAAAATGAGCAGTTTGTAGTCCCCATGAAAAGACAAATAGATGAAACTGTAACATCCAACCCAGGTGTCCCTCATAAAGGAGCTCTATCTCAGGGAACTTCCTGGTTCATTTCAAGTTGAAATAAAACAAAGAGAAGTGGACTGGCAGGTTCAATTGTTTCTCCTCTACACGAACATCTAGAACTGCTGGCTGTGTGTGTTGTGCATTTAGCATGATTGGTCTACAAGGTACATAAAAATCACTGGCCTTCTAATGTCGTTTTATTGGGCTTCAACATTTAATTTCAAGGATTAAGTTGTTTGTTTTCAGTCTAAATTGTGTGTCCTCATTTTTATCAAGGTACATTCATCCAAAAACCAAGAAACAGTTTGGGATTTAAAACGTGAATGTTTTAAAAACAATTCGATGGAGACTTTAATTGACTTACTTGCAAACTGCTCTGCTGTGACATCCCCTGTATGAGTGAGCTGTGATAAAACCTTGAAAAACCCTGAAAGACAGGAAGGAAAGAAAGCAAAGCAGAGGTGGATCGTCTCATTGTATCCCGTTCCTCCAATCCACCAAACCAGGAGCATTACATGATGTTCCTTCACTCCTGCCGACGTGTTGACACCATGGATGCTGATCTGGGATGCGTTGGCTGGCCTCACCTCTGTTGAAGTCTGCTGAGCACAGCGGCCTGAGCACCAGGCCTTCCCCCGGGCTGCTCGGCGAGATGGCCGGGGAGAAGGAGACGGCGCTGCTGGTCCAGTCCAGGTCCCGGAGCAAAGACGGCTCAAAAAGTGGAGTCTCATCCAGCAGCATTCTGGAATCAGGGACTGAGGAGATGAAAGAAGGAGGGAAGAAAAAAAAGAGCCGAGTGATAATCCAGCGAGATAAATGCTGAAAAGTGATCCTGAAAGTACAACCAACGATAAGGTGGCACGGTGATACGCTCTGGCTGGATCTGGAATATGTTTGCTGAGACTTACAATGGACTTTAACCAAACAAATACAGGTTGAACGGGTGAACCAGTACTTCCACCTCTGCCAGCATGAGGAATTTTAATACAATGGAGTGATATTATCCTTTCAATGGTCACTGTCTATTCAGGGTAAGGCCCAGATTCAGTCCCGGATATGTAATATGAGAGGGGGGGACCTCTCCCACTGGGCTCTATTCACAGTGCCAGGCCAGCTGGCAGCTTTATTTTTAGCTTCTTTAACTCAGGTTTTTGACTCTAGTCTCAGCAGAAGAAGCAGTAAAACAGAGCCACGCGCTAATGCTGCTTCATTCGTTTCCATGACAACAAAACAGGAATAATTCACTTTTCTGTCATTATTTCCTGTTCGGCAACTCGCAAAAAAATGTGAGCGACTGAATTAACTCGCTACGAGTGAGGAAAGAAAAAGTATGAACTCGTAGTGACCAACTAGTGCACGTGTTTAAAGCCATTACTGAGAGTTGGGAAATGTTATTGAACGATAACCAAGCGGTAACTAGCAACAAATAATAGCGTCACGTTCCTGGAGCGACAGTGGACATTTCCCAGGTGTCCTGTCAAATACCAACTCACAGCCACGTCAAGCAAAACCTGTCCTGCTCAGTTAGCACTTAGTTACAGCAACATTCCAACTGGGCGCTATCGCCAGCTAAAGTGTCCTCGACGTTAAGCACTTACCGGTCCGCAAAAGAAATAAATAACGGACGAGAGGCGGTCGGGCTGAATCCTCACAGCGGGTTCGCGGGCGCGGACAAGCAGATAATTGGTGTCCTTCCTAGCTATCACCGGACCGAATGAGCATCCTTACGGCGAGAGCCATGGGAGGTTTTCGGTTGCTGCACTTCCGCCTGGAACGAGCCAGTCCGGATGACGTGGCACCGACACGGAGGTAATTGGCGCGGCTCAGTGACGTAGGGGAAACCCCCACTCACGTAGCGACAAGTAAACAATAAACAAGTAAACATATTTTTTCCTTTAAAATTTTTCAAAAATGAAATCTTCAGACTTTTAACTAATCTCCAGAGATAGATGATTTATTTCTTCTTCAACTGTTAAACTGCTTGTAGAAACCTGTTGTTGCTTTTATTGGTGACAGTTTCTATTGTGTTTTGTTGCACTGACTTTATGTGGGCAACGCACAAGTAGGATTGTTTTATTGTCTGTAATTCTGGTTTCTTGTCTCCTCCACAGGGCCACAATTTGACTTGAGGTTGCCCAGCTGTAATTAAAAGGAGCACCTTTTGTGTTCACCTTCAGATTGTATAATGAGAAGGACTTTGCTGTGAACTAAAGTGGTGTCATCTATGCCTGCCACGTTTCTTATGGTTTTACTTTCTTTTTCAGGAAATATTGAATATCACAGCATACCCACATTTTCATCAACATGCAAAATGAATTTTTTTCAACCTTTCCTAAATACCAAATTCCAATCTAATACAACTGTAAGATGGGATTCAAATCAATACAAAATAAAAGTTTTGTGGTGGAAAAAAAAAGTGGTAAATGCATGATGGATGGCAGCACCACCTGTCTGCCTTTGAGTGTGCACACAACCTGGAACAGTAACCGTCATGTGACACTTTGGTCAAACTCACAAACCTGAACAGTGCCCTGTGTTGGAAACCAAGCAAATGAAGCAGCACTCAGTTTGTCAAAAAGCTGTATAAGCTGTTTATTGAGTGTTTTGTATTAACATATTTTACAAAAACTAGATTTACAGAAATTATCCATAACTGAACCATTCTGGATTTAGGCACAAAAATACAGGAAAGCTCAGTCCATGATTATTTGATTAAATAAGTGATGGTTATGAAAGACCGCCCATGAATAGGAAAATAGACCATGGATTCAAATGTTCTGAAAACTAAGAGAAAAGCAAAAAGTCTCCACTTTCTTTTTTTGTGTAATTTTTGAAAAAAAATTGAAATCTAAAACCTAAATCCTATGTTACAGCCCCTTACAGCAACCCCCCAAAAACACACACAGTTGGAGCAATAAAAACATAACATACAATGAAAATCACAACTCCTCAGCTTCCAGTGAAAGTTGGTGGGCATTTCTTTGGGATAAAGAGGAAGGAAACCAAAGCACTTGTCTAGATTCATGCAGATCTCGCTCCCAAACTGCCCGAAGCACTGTGATAACAACAGAAACCCAAATACGTTTCGAACACACTGGTCTCTCCTCCACTGTGTTCATTGATATGTCTCAACCCGCTACAGATTCAGTGAAATTTGACAGTTGCCAAAAAAAAAAAAAAAAAAAAAACAACTTCAAGTTCTTCATTTATACTGATCGAAAACAAAGGGTGTCTGCAGAGGATGATTATGTTCCCTGCTGGTGTGATGGTTCAACAAGCACCTCATGCAAGCAGACAAAGGTCGCACACATGAAACTCCCCAAATGTTCATCTTGAAGATCACAAGTCACTCAGTTCGAAGATTTCGAAGTATGAAGTCACCTGGAGTTGCTGTCATTTCTTGAAAATGTTTTTTCCTCATTATAAAAGAGGTTTCAACTTCTCCACTGATTGAACCTGAAGAAAAGCCTTTTGAATGGAGAGGAAATCATCTTCCAGTCAGAACGCAGCAAGTCCAGCTGCTGCACACTGAACTTATTGTACCCCCCCCCCCAAATGTTACACACAGATGACCAAGACCCAAAAAGTCAACGGATAAAATATATATTTTTACTGCTTATCAGCAGGAGAGTAATCAAAGAAAGACAGAGGATAACACTTAACATCCTTGTACAAAAATGTAATACACCCTCTTTTGTCGTCTTTGCACCTCAAAAAGGGATCTGAATGGAAAATAATAATGTACATGTCCACGTCCCCACTGTTAAATAACAAAATGCAAACTGCTTGCGATGGGTGATAGAACACACTAAATCCAAAACAACCCGTGTGGGTCAAAAACACTTTGTTTGCAGCATTAGTTTTGATAGAAACATTCATATGCGACAGAAAGGCTGAACAATACTAAAGTGACATTCTCTTACGCCAAGGTAAGAAATAAGAAGTTGTTGTTTTGCCTACACTAAAATTCACAGTTGAAACTCGTGAAAAAACAGACACATCAGATGAGCTTCTCTTTACCGAAAATGAAGCTTTTGGCTCTGAACAAAACAAAAACATCTGATAAAAGAACATGAGAGTAGTTTTCTCCTTGTAATGACACCTACGCAGCCTTCTCGTAGGATTTCTGCTCGCTTGTATTTCGAAGCATGCTCGGTTTGCTCAGCCCGCTTGGATCAGGAGGCTGTGGCTGTTGAAACTGCTGTTTTGCAAAGTGTGGCACAGAAATAAAGGGCGATGCAACGTCGCTTTTCTTTGTCTGCATCCAATAATTTATGGGACTCTTCAGTGATGCAGAGGCCGTTAACATTAGTCTCACCTTTTCTCTTTTAGGCAGCCAAAACAGTCCCAAAGCCTGCAACGCTTTTAAATGACACTTTTGAATGACCACCGACTCGACCAAATGGGGGAAGGCTGAAAACGCTCCTTCTGTGCCTCTTGGGATGATGACCTGGTGGACTCTTCTGCTGATGTCCATCTGTAAACTCAGGGACCAGGGTCTTGTTGGTTTTGCATGCGTCTCTCTGCAGCTGCCGCCATGGCGATACGTCTCAGCATGGTGGAGTCTGATTCTGGGAAACTGTCCTCCTCCAGTCCAGGCAGATCCTCATCCTGATCCTCTGGACTTTTGTTCAGATAATTTCTACAGGGAACAGCAGCACACGCAAGAACATAGTTATCATTGCTTCATTGAAGCAACGATCAACAGCAGGAAGGGAACTGAGGAGGAGTTGGGGAGTGACACAATGAGGATACAGGTACGGTTTTGTAAAAGCGATCACTTGGAAGTGGTTTGAGTTGACATTTAGAAATGTGATGAGATAAATGACTCCCAAAATGTCACCTCCGTGGACCCAGGTTGAGGTTAAACATTTGGCCAACAGTTAAAAGGCAGCATTCACATTTTATAGCAGCTCCTAAAAGGATTTTTGACGACCAACAGATTTTTAGAAAAATCGAGATTATTATTTTGTAACGTACTGACCTGCGCGCTTGCTGAAGCAGCTCCTCCTTCCTCTGCTTTAGCATTTTCTGCCGCTCTTCGGCCGACTTTGAGAAGCGCCCTCCTCTGGCCTCCACGTTGTCCACCTCACTGAGGCCCAGATCTGCAGCCCCGCTGGGTCCCGCCTGCTCATCTGCAGCAGCGCTCACCTGTAAAGGCCCACGCTCTATTGCCTGAGAACGAGACGCATCCACAACATGAGGCGATTCCATAGTTTAACCGAGACACTGGTGAAGCCACCAAAAACAACCAGAGGATCCTGGGAACATTCAACACTTGGAGAACTGACCTGTGTAGGAAAGGGCACTTGGATGCGTCCCTCCAGGATGTTGTCAGTGGTGACTTCAACAGAGCGTGTCAGCTGCAGGTCCTGCATCACCAGGTACGAGGGCACCTGAGGGAACATCTCCTGGATCTGATGGGCCTGAAGGACACAGCAGGAACAGTGAGAAAAGTGAAGGCTTCTAAACACTTTTTGTTCTTTGAGAAAACCGAGCAAGAAGTGTTGGAGTTGAGCGACAGTATTGATACATCGTTGTCATGGTGATAAAGAAGAGCAAAATACATTTAGTAATTTGTCCCGACAATTAACTGTCTGGAATCGTAGATGTCCTCAGTGAGTCACCAGTCAGTCACCATGAACTCACCATCGCCAGAAGTTGGGAGTTGTTGGCCTGCGCGATGCCCAAAATATTAGTGGTGTGCATCACCTCCACTGAAAAACTGGGCAGCCAGCTGGCAATGCGAGAGCCTGTTAAAACCAAAACACAACGTGTGAAGTCTGTACCTCATAGCACAGTTAGAGTGGTATAAATAACACTGACAGTTGAGGTGTGTGTTGGCAGACAAACCATCAAAGTGGAAGAAGTGATTATGCTGGTTCCTGTGCTGTCTGGCCTCTGGAGCGGCCCCAACTGGGCCAATGTTGTCTTCCATACCACCACCCTGCTGCTGGTTTCTGGCCTGGGCCCCGTCTCCGTTAATGTTCAGTGATGTCCGACACGTGGGACACGACGTGTCCTGCTCCAGCCACGAGCGCAGACAAGAGCTGGGAAGAAACACGGCCAAGTAAAATTCACCGCAATGCTAGTTCAGGTAAAGACATTATTGTAAAGCCTCCAGACAAATCATCCATTTGTCAGATTAGGACTTGGCGAGGACAGAAGCCGAGATTACTATGACCATTACCACTTATTAGGACGAAAAGGTTGGTGCACGCGGCCATCAGGTCAGAACTGTACAATCAAAGCTGAGGACAGTCTGACGAAAAGGTTTACACAAAACCATATCGTGCAAAAATGGTTTTTGGACATGAGCTGAACTAAAAGTTAATTTGAAAGCAGATGCTGATTTAAAAAAAAAAAAAAAGGAGAAAACATGGACCAAAGTCCTTTCCTGAGCCACTCACTCCGATAATAAAAGATGAGTTCCGAATGCTCTTTGCAAACTGTATAATGAATGAAAACAGCTGCTTCCTTACTTGTGAAAGAGGTGCCCACAGGGCAGTTTGCGTGCAGTCACCATGGTATCCCAGCAGATGGCACAATCATCATCGTTAGCAGCCAGCTCCTCTGCAGTGGCAACAGCAAACCTGCAAAAAGTCCACAGTGTATGCAGTTACTGATGGCCAGTGTTGGTTTGATCAAAACGCGACCACAAAAACACAAAACAACAATTTGTTTAAAAAAGGAGAAACTGAAGATTACCTGGCTTCCATGTTGTTGATGACACGAAGGTAGTTCTTGTGGCGGCGGACGCGACGCTGGACTTCATGGAAGAGATACCGCAGTTGCATGAAGATAACCAAGCTTGCCATGGACAGCCAGATGTTACCAAAAAGCTGATGAGAGGAAAAAAGACAGAAAAGAAGCTGTTCAATTTTCCAACTTGCTAACTTCAATTTTCAACATTCTTCCCCTCACAGTGTTTTACCAGCATGTGAATGTGGTGCAACAGGTCCAGAAAGAGCATTGCCAGCTCCATGATGAAGTCTGTGTAGTACACGTATGTTCCTTTACTCTCCCAGGTCCCTGGGTGGTTCAGATCCCACAGATGGATGGAGTATCTACGGGATGCAACAGCAAGTGACAGTCAAAACAGTGTCCAAAGACCAATGCATCTGTGCCACTTTACTTATCCATAACAAGTGTGACCAATCTAACAATGCAACCAGAAATGACGGCATACAACAAACCATTGTCATGGAGGGAATCCTTACAAATACATTTTTTGTATCAAGTTGCAGCATTCCAGCTGCCAGTATGTTAAATGTTGAATGAAAGATACAGAGACCATGACTGTCTTGGCTGAATACACTTGTACAATCCCATGTACCCGTCTGGGACAAAGAAACCTTTCACACGAGTGCTAATAGAATCACAGGCAAAACAAATCACACTGCTAAGATTAGCCTCCAGTGCTAAATTTGCACAGGCTGTGTCATCCATACTGCTTCAGTAGCCAGTGCATGTGTGCGCTCGGATAATGAGGCTTTAAGGACTTACCGCATGATGACATGTCCAGTACGTACAGTCACCAGCAGACACTAAAAGAAAGAAAGGAGAAAAAAAAACACAAACAGCACATCTATGGGCATGATGCAACTTTGGCAACCAACTTTTCACCCAGCCCACATCTCTTTTATTATGTTTGTTTATAAAACTGAGTCAATGCAAAATCTTCAAAGAAACGTTTTGCCACAAGAGGAAGTCGTGCACAAAAAAAATCACTTTCTTTTATCATTTTTAAAAGCAAAACACGAGGTGGCTGGAACGAATACACACCCAGATCAAATGCAGCCATTCCTAAACTTGTTAGATGAAACTGATTTTTGAGCAGAGCAGTGCTGCAACTCTTTAGAGAAAGTGTGACCGAGCTTGACAAAAGGCAGCACTGATGCTGCCAAATGTGATCAATGGGAGCAGAGATGCGCTCGAGGCAAAGTTTTTCTCACAGCACTTCTTTACGACCGTGTCTTCCAGAAAAATCTTTGCTGATTTCAAGATATTCAGTTGATGCACTCTCCTAATAATTTAGGCATTTCAAAAGTAGCACACAGATTATAAAATGCATCAAATTTAAACCGCAGATGTGTCAAAGATGAAGAAAAAGTGGTTCAATCATATGTGCAAGGTGGCCCAAATTTCTTTGTCCACAGAGCCTGCTTTCCTTCATCATGCAGTTGTGGCTGCAAGGTCTCACCTCTGCTGCCATAAAGGAGAGTGTGTGCATGCCATGGGAGGCTCCCAGCAGACCACAGACCACAGCGAGGCCGCAGCAGTCCAGCAGCAGAGAGACCAGCAGACAGAGCACTCGCACGTGGCTGTTCATTGGAGTGGATGGGGAAAAAGACAGCTGCAAGACAGAAAATGCAACTTATGGCCATCATCTCTGTGCAACCCTGTGCGTGCTAAAAACTACTGATATGGGGAAATCAGTGGCAGCATATAAGGGGGGCACTGGGGGGGAGATCAACTCCATGGCTCTAGGAAGGAGTACACACAGTAACTGTGTTGTGTTAAAGCTCACAGAAAGCTGACTTGCTATGTGGGGGGGGGGGGGTGTCACAACAGGGACTTGGACTTTGCTTTTAGTTGTGAAATGGAAATTTCTGTGCATGTGCCTATAGACAGATTGTCCTGGCTGCTTAGATGTTCCTCACGCTGCCCTTTGAAACCATAAGACTGGGCTCTGCAAATATGAACAAATAATTTTAAGTCACATTGTCTGAGTTTTAACACACCAATATTCTTTCACATACCAAGAGAATGCCATTTCAGTGCAGATAAGCAAATAGAAAACAGTTGAAAAATGGTAAGATTAACACGTAAACGATAGTGGTAAATGAACCAAAGCTGTTGACACCTGACCAAGTCTTTTCTATTAGGTGACACTGCTCAAAAGCATTTTAAGATGAATTGCTGAACTTTAGTTCCACGTT
>JAUESF010000001.1:9285884-9300398 GCA_032274765.1 Malacoctenus tetranemus | reverse complement strand
AGATGGACTTGTGAAGGCTGTGCAACAATGAAATTCGACAAAACGGTAAGAAGTGTGATTACATTTGAGACAAATCTTTATCAAAAAAATCAAATTAGAGAGGGTGTCAACTATTCTGAACAGAGCAACACTTTCAAAACTCGTAGAAAATAAAAGCATGGACAAAATGTTGTCCTGCAAACTTACATATTCAAAACGGTCTTTGCAGAGTTGGACCATAAGGTGAAGAAAAACCAGAGCGGAGAACCACAAACACCACATGACCACCTCCTCCACTGTCTGCACGTTCAACACGCCGAAGATGAAGATGAATTTATAAAAGATGAAGTTCCAAAACTTGTCCTTTAGATGCTGTAGAGTAAAAAAAGAAATAAATCAGACAGGCTTCGCGTTGAAAGCGCTTCCATTCTTATTCAAAAGGATTTTACACACACTAAATACTCAGCTGACTCACCTGCTTCTCACTGACTCTCAGTGGGCCAAAAACCACATACTGAATCATTTTAGCAATTAGCATCAAGGAGCAGCAGAATGTGTTCACCAACACCTGTGAGGACATTAAAACAAGATAAAGGTTACATTTCAGGTGAGGTGTCCGATTTTGATGGTATTTTCATAGGATCCAATAAGAAAAACCAACAGAAACAATATTGGTACTCACCCATACAAAGAGACTATCGGTGACAAGATACCAGAGTACAGTAGTGGCCAATTCAGTGTTACTAATATCATTGTTCAGCTGTTCCAGCTCCACTCCAGAGGGGGCTGGTGTTTCATCCGTTTCCAGGGAGCCGAACCCCGGGTCCGTCACAGTGGTGTAGGCACTGAAGATGCTCCCGGCCAGCAGGGCCACACTCAGTGCTGTGTAGGTCTGCAGGCTGGGCCAGGGGAACCGCTCCAGGAAGAGCAGAGGCATTGCAGTTGTTTCGGTCCGCTCCTCGACCCGTGAGAAAAACGGTTCGCCCAAAGGTCTGTGAAGACAGACGCTCGTTAACGAGCGAGCACAAAACCCGTTCCGAGCAGGGAACAAGCGTTAAATAACTTCAACACAATGGTGGGCGAACACCACCCACTCTGGGACGTGCAAGCATCCGGCGGCTTTCACACAGCCAATGCAGAACAACGACCCCAGCGTCTAAGATGTTGCGAGAATAAAAACTAACCAGACGTGTTTAGTTTTGTGCTGTCGGTTCTTTAGCAAGGCTACCTCGCTTTCGCAGTGGAGAGCCCAAGAGTGCAAATTATTCCTCTAGTGAGCTGTCTCGTAAAGTGTCCCAAATTTAGCTCAAGTCAGCCACAAAACAGGAGGGAACTGAGGCTCACATGCCCGAACCAGCCAATATAGCAACACATTGCAGTCAGTGCTAACTAAGAGGAGTTTACGCCCCTGACATCAGTTATTTACCTGGCTAACGTTACCTAATACTAGCTTAGCTAAAATTAGCTCCGGGGCTAACCGCCATTAGCAAGCACCAAAAACAAGACTCGGGCTGAATTGTCACTTACAGCTCGTCACAGTTATGACCAAAGAAAATATCCAAGGCTCTTTCGTGAGTTTGAGGCTGTAGGTTTAGAGCAGCTTCACCGAGGACATGGTGGCTGACACCATCGCTGTGTTTATTTGACGGGTCAGGCAGCGGAAGGCTGAGACCGACGGAAGCGCTCTTGTTTGCGCTGCGTGACGACGTCATCACCGACCTTTTAAAGTCACAGCGAAATGATCAGTTTACCCTGTCAGCTCACTTAAAATGTGTTTTTTCACTGTTGATGCTATACAATGAATACAAAGCAAAGATGTTACTGTTTTACACATGACTAGAGCTATATTGAGTGTTTATGCCCAACATGAGGCTCATGGGCCAAAATAAGGCCTCAACCTGGACTACAAGATGAGGTTGATATGGCAATAAAACCTAGAAAAACTAAAACTTTAATCGTCCAATAAACATTAAAAATTCAGAATGTTTCTGTACACATTTACAGTAAAAAACGTAAAAACGTAAAGGTATTTAAAAGGAATTAATATTGCTTCAGAGCCACTGATTGAAAGTGTCTTAGAGGTCCCTGTCATCATTATTGTTTGCTAATTTTGATTAATCAGTCACTTTATGTCTTTGCCTTGTTTTATCATTAATGTTTTTTTAGATGACTGAATTTACCTCCTAGGTTCATTAAAATAAAATCATGTGATAACAAACATCCTGTAGACTGGATGAACCAAAGCAACTTGACAGTCCTGAGCTGGCCATGAGCAGATGCTACTCTCCACTCCCCTCTGCTGGTTCACCACGATATTACATCTCACTCAGTCATACCGTCTGTTCCCTTTCCGCTGTGTCATCCCAACAATTTGTCAAATCTGAATTTTCAGCCATTTTTCACAATATCACTATAAAAAAAATCCCAACACAACCTTTTCTCATTTTTTTCGTGGGGGTATCTTCAACAGACACTGACTCCCTGCTTACAGCTGATTGCAGATAATAATTAACCAACATACAGTTGCTATACTTTTGATTGAGTCCAAAGTTGAATGCCGGAGTTGTTGAGAAACTATTGCGAGCACAGTTTTTCACAGCTCTGTGGGATTTATTCATCAGCTCGTGTGGTCATGCTGAGAGGTACATGTGATGAATGGTCATGGTTCAAACCACGTTCTTGCTGTGTTCATCGTGAAAGGGAAGTAAAGCCTTGCAAATACAGCACTTTTGTTTTATCTTCAATGTGGACCCTGGGAGAAGCACTGCTGCTTTCAGGATGAACCGCTCGGCTGGACCGTCTCCCTCTGAGCCCCCTGAGGAGTCTGATGGCGGCATGGTCATCGTTTGTGTGATCCTGGCGCTCTCCTTTGTGGTGGGAGCTCCGGGGAACCTGCTGGTAATCTGGACCATCCTGAGACACGTCAGACAGTTCTCCCACACTCTGCTGCTGATCCTGCACCTGGCTGCTGCAGACCTGCTCGTTCTCATCACCCTGCCGCTGTGGATCTACTCTCTGGTGCACACGTGGGCATTTGGAGAGGCTCTCTGCAAGGCTCTGGTCTACGTTGTCAGCGTGTGCATGTTCAGCAGCATTTTCTTCATCACCCTGATGAGCGTGGAGCGCTTCATAGCCATCTGCCATCCGTTTGTTTTGTTGCGTTGGAAGAGCAAGCGCACCATGAACGGATGCCTTGTGGTTTTGTGGATTGTTGCACTACTTCTCGGGGTGCCTGTCTTGCTTACTCAGACTCTGGATGAAGTCGATGGAACAGAGCAGTGTTTTTCCAGAGAATTCCCCTCTGGGACTCATGCAGCCGTCTTCCTGTGCCTGGAGACTTTGGGGGGCTTTGTTATTCCTTTCATCATTCTCAGTGTCTGCTACTGTCAAGTGGCCGCACAGCTCAAAAGGATGAGCTTCAAGTCAAAACCAAAATCCATGGCCATCATTCTCTCAGTGGTGACTGCTTTCACACTGTGCTGGTTGCCTTACCACATCACCAATGTTATCCATCTGGTTTGCTTGCTGGGATCCAGCGCAGAGCAAGAATGTGTACCAGAGATATTGGTGTTAATCTCCGGGGCCCTCGCCTTCATCAGCAGCTCAGTCAACCCTGTGTTATATGCTGTTTTTGCTCGAAACTTACGAGGCTCTTTTCGAGAGTCTCCACTCGTCAGGCTGTTCCAGGAACTGGCTGCTCACACAAACAGACTCAAAGAACTAGCACTACAGCAGCAGACTGGCCAGAGGGCAGCAAGCAACCATGTGCAACTGGTGTCTTATTCTGTGTGTGAAAAAAACAATGAGAATTCAGGCAACTGTGATGTTGAGAACCAAGCTCTTTCACATTTGAGAAGCTGCACAGAGACTTTATGTTCATCGAACACAAATGGTAAAGTATGAAGTTGACAGTTACTGAATATTGTCTACATACTGTATCCAGCTGTGCCCGTTTTGTGCTGCCATGATTATGAAAGATTTTTGTTCATTTGTAATTTGTGGTCTTATATTTTACAAAACTGTGATACAACATTTAAACATTTACTCATACTGTTGCATATTTTTTATTTTGCAGTTAAAAAAGCTGGATTGTGAACTTTTGGTGAATGGAAAGTTGACCAAAACTTGAGTTTGTGTTCAAAATGTTCTTGTATTCAAATCAGTAGAATTTAAATGTACTGCAGTTTGTTTTTTTATTGAACAACTTTGTTGACAGTGGAGACAAAAGGTGCTCTGTAAAAATGCCACATGGTGACAAAATAAAAGACAATTCAACCAACATCTTCACAAGTGTCATGTCAAGGATCGAAGACAGTGGTGTAAAAATTCAGCACTATGTCACAACAAAATAAAATTATCAAGATGGCACATTAAATGTCTAAACATTGGAACGAAGAAGCAAATCTCTGTTTGACATGTGATCCATTTTTATCTCAAATTTCCCTGGCTTGTTCTTCAAACTATGACCTGAGGTGAAAAGGGACGTGCGGCGCATGCATGAATCACCTCACTGTGTCTCAGAGAAGCGCTCTGAGGAAGCACGTTTCCTGAGCTGTCTCTACCTAAAAGGGAAGTGAAGCCTCACTAGTACAGCGATTTGTTTTTCACTTCAGGCAGACACCACTGTCAGCACATACACTTGCAGCATGAACCTCTCAGCTCAGCTGCCGTCTTTAGAGGAAATGGCCCCTGAGGAGTTTAGCGGTGGGACAGTTGTGGTTTGTGTGATCCTGGGTCTCTCCTTCTTGCTCGGGGCGCCGGGCAACCTGCTGGTGATCTGGACTATTCTGAGGCACGTCAAGCAGCGCTCTCACACGGTGATGCTGATCCTGCACCTGGCTGTGGCCGACCTGCTGGTGCTCATCACGCTGCCGATGTGGATCTACTCCCTGGCTCACTACTGGGTGTTTGGAGAAGCCTGCTGCAAAGCCATGGTGTTCATGATCAACGCCTGTATGTACAGCAGCGTGTTCCTCATCACCCTCATGAGCGTGGAGCGCTTCGTGGCTGTGCGATACCCCTTCGCCTCGGCAGACTGGAAGAGGAAAAAGGCTCTGAATAAGCTGCTGCTGGCTCTGTGGACCGCAGCGTTCCTGTTCAGCATACCCATCATCCCCACCCAGGTCGTTGAGGAGGACTCGGGCGGGGAACACTGCCTGTACCGCTTTTATAGCTCGCCAACCCAAGAGCTGGTGTGCGTGCTCCTGGAGACTCTCGTCGGATACGTTCTCCCCTTCGCCATCCTGGTGGTCTGCTATGGCTGCCTGTGCAGCAGGATTACTCAGATGACCTTCAAGTCCAAGCGTAAATCCACCGTCCTGATTGCCAGCGTGGTGGTGGCGTTCGCGGTCTGCTGGACACCTCATCACATCGGGAACCTCCTGTCGCTCATCATCCTGGCCACCAACAGCAGCGAGGTCGCGGAGAGTCTGGAAAACGCCCGAAGTACCATGACATTCGTTGCTGGAGCCCTGGTCTTCATCAGCAGCACGATAAACCCCATCCTCTACATGTTCGCAGCGCGCTCCTTCAGGAGCTCCCTGAGAGACACGGGCATTCAGAAGCTCTTCCGCCACATCTCGAGCACCTCTCCAGGTGAGGGCAACCGAGAGGTGTCCTTTGTGTCCAAGAGGCAGAGCAATCAGACCAACAGCTCCCACTGTGTGTCCGAGCCCAGAGACCAAATCAACATATTGATCAAAATGTGTGAAAATAGCACCTCGTGACATTGCAAACTGTCTACGCCGTGTGTAGATCGTCCTGTGTGTGTTTGCGTTTTCCTAAATGTTGAAATTTCTGCCAAAAGTGAAGCTCATTTTGTTATAAACTAGCAGACTGGCTGAGTTTTCTTCCTGTGCAATGCTTGTGCAATTTTGTACATTCCCAAATACATTCACATGGTTTTTTTGAAAAATTGTGGATATATTTAAACAATTGTTGTATAATATGTATTTCATCTTCCTAACTGTTCTCACTTTATGCAATTTCGAATAGCACAATAAAACAGAAATCCTGAAAAAAGGTAGCGTTTGAAGAACAAACAAAAAAACAAAAAAAACAACCCAAAAGTTGTCTTTATTCTTTCATACTTGGGTTTGTGGGGGGTGTTGAAGTGAGTTTTCTGTCCACTTCCTGTTTTATATCAGGCTTTGGGCAAACACATTTTTAACTCACAGCTGTGACGGTTTCATGAACTATTATTATACGTGTCGATTGTTTCTATCATTGTAACCAGGTCACATCTCGGACACTGTCCAATGAGTGTGCGTATAGAGGTCCTGTCGCCCACAATGATCTGCATTCATCTCTCATACAAATAAACTCATTTTTAAAGTGTAATTTACTCGTAACAGATCAGCACTCTCCCCTCCTTGTGTCCCCCTTCAGACGACAGTCATGCCTCCAACTTCCTCTCTATGAAAAGATTGCCAAATGAAAAACCGTGTTTCCTTCACTGAGCAACAAAAAGCAGAAACATGTCTTAATGTTTGGTCACAGCCTTATAATTTGTTGCCATGACAGTCCGTCAGCTACCAGTAGGAGGCAGTGAAAGTTGAGAGTGACGCATGAGGGTGAGCTCATCACTCTTATCACTCTTTATTGTGCCAGATAACAGGTTCAATAGAGCTGAATCATGATCACAAAAGAATCTGTCAATGTATACAAAAAAGGTACTCGGGAAGTATGATATCACTCTCAAGTTCAATTAGAGTCTCGAACCAGAAATGAAAAAATAAAAACAGAAAAACTTGGTGGAAATTTTTCAATACACGACATTGTGCTGCTGTTCAGTGTGAATCTTATTGTACGTTTGATTTGTTATTTTATCTTGCATTGAAGTCCATCTGATAACAAGCATTTGCTGCTCCACAGTTGCAAATCTGCTACCAGTTAACAAAAAAACCCAACAAACCATTGTGGTGATTTTCACAGTCAGTGTTGAAACATTGAGAAAGCTTGTAGTGGAAACGATTTTGTGACTGGAAAGCCCACTGTGACAGCGCTCATCACCCTCCTTCTCAATACGGGCGAGTAAGGATCATTTTGACTGTGACAGCGGAAAATTACAGCTAATAAAGGGTGTGACAGGCATGAGATCACACAAGAAGACACGGCTGACTCTGAGACATGCCAGACATTTTCTCACAGAATGAGGAAGCGGCACATGCTTGAGACATCATCAGCAAATGTGGTGTTTGCTAATCATGCCCTTTGCCTTCCATGATATGTGTTTCTTCTTGTGCTGCCAAGTGGTTTTGTTGGTATTTGCTGTTTGTGTGATTGGGAGCGAATGAAGAATGCAGATAATGAAGTTGTATGATATCATGCAAGTTTAAGAATGACATATTTAAGTGAAAATAAGACTTTTTTCTTGCAGAAATTGTGACACAATAAAGCTCTTATGGGAGGAGTTGGATTTCTTTTTTTTTTTTTAACATCAAAGTACATTTATTAAGATGTGCCCCAAATGCTGATTGATGGTTGGAGATACAGCACAAAATGAGTACTGATGATTAACACAAAGGTGCAGCTTCAGTGATTTTTCTTTTCCGTTCAACATCTGCATTTTCACTAAGGAAGTTTTCACAAAATCCAAAGCAGCTTAAAAAGCACAAAACAAGAACAACCCTCTTCCAGTATTGTCAAATACAGACACAAACAGGTTGTCCTTAAAATTAGCAACAGGTTTGACTTTCATTTCCTTTTTATGATACCCTAGCAGATGGCAGCTTATGTAATGACTGACATCAACTGTAATGGACCAATGGCCACACAGATCACAGGGCTGGACTGGCTCTCCTGGTGGTTCAACTGGTGTTGACACCTCTGAGAAGCTGTGAAGTTATCTGGTGACACTTTTGGCTTGCGTCAAACCCCAGAAGTGATGGGAAGTTGCTGCTCATGCAAAAGAAAGTTAGCTGAAAGAGAGACCGTCTTTATTTTATGTCTGATTTCAGTTCAGACTTTTTTTTTCTCCAGTGTGTCCTTCCAGAAAGTTTGGCTGGAAATGATGAATCTACACAAATTCACTTGTACATTGTGGGTCTGTAGAGTTCTGTGTGACAGGCTCACAAAAACACAACTGTTCAATTATAGTTTGTCTTGTTCTTTGGGAGGTCATAAGAGTGTGAATTCTTTTGAAGGATGAGTAAAGAAGACAAGTTGAAAACCTTTTTCTTTCCAACATGTTTGGGATTACTTCCAGCAGCCCCACCATCAATTCTTGCTATGCTTCCTTTGAGGGTATTTTTTTTTGCAATCCCTCTGTTACATTTCCTTCATTATTTTTTTACCAACACTGACGAGAAGAAAAACTGCAAAGATGGAGGTGAGAATTGGAGCCCAAAATAGAACCTGTGTCAAGTTTTCTTTTGCAAGTAAGACGTAAGATGAAGTAAAGCAGGTAACGAGTTCAGAAAACCTGTTCTCAGGGGTGTTCAAACCTTCTTCATCCAGGGTCAAATTAAAAATATGTGAAGGGCAGGTCCAGTCCCCAGCTGAACACTTTGTTGTTCAAGTGGTCATTTTTTTCACACTCACTTGATTGCTATATTTTCTCCATGTTTGTTTTTGGTCAGCAGTAGCACGACTTCCTTGAGTAGGCTTGTTTTGTTGAACAGCTGAGTTGAGGGTGATACATCCCTCATTCATATGCAAGAAGCACATGCAGCTTTCACTGATCTGCTGCAAAAGATGGACGTACAAATGTTGAGAAAACAGCAGGACTCAGTCAGTTTAACGTTCGGTGCCACTTGAAACATGTTTTCGAAGCGATGGATTCACATTCAATATTGGATGGTTTGTCTCAATAATGTCTTTCTGAAGGGAGACTAACTGAAAAAGCAGCATAACGACGTATGACAATTTGGGATGGAATTGAAAGTGGAAGCGAATTTTTTCTGGTATATATTTCACCCATGAGGGCCACAGCTGCATGTGGCGTCATTTGAGAAGAGACGGGAGTTACTGAGGATCAGCTGTACTTAATCCTACCTGCACTTTGTGAAACTGCCGGAAAGCGCCTCATGGAGGAATCGCAGCGCTGCACAACCAGACGGCTTCCTGACTCCGCAACCTGTCCACCAATCAGACGGCGGCTCTCGCCCTCAGGTCCCGCCCTCACCTTTGCCCACCAGCCAATTGGCGCCGGCTGCCATGCTTTCCTCGCCCAGAGGCCGAACCACACAGGTAACACGGAGGAGGAAAAAAAATAGAAAACCGAGAAGGAAAAAAAAAAGCCTCCGGAGCTTGTTATGGAGTTCGTGTGAAGCCAACACGGATTTCCACCCTTCTTTACCAGTTAAACCAGTCTCTCTGGATAGAGCACACTCAAGTACAGCAACAGGTAGAGTCTCTGACCGCAAAACTCCTCCGTGGCTCCTCTGAAAATGATCTCCCCCCTTGTTTCTCTCTCCGTTTATCTCAATTGAGTTTCCAGCCCTTTTGTTCGCTCTTCTTATCACTTGGAAAAGGTGAACCCTCGTGTTATTTTTATTTTAATCTTTGCTTTAATTGTAGTTTTTACCCTTGTGGTCCCTGATGGCTTCGCACAGTGATACTCTGGTGGTGTTCTTTGGGGCAACAGCTGGTGCAAATGGGGGTAAACTGGGTTCGGATGAGAGGGAAATAATTCTCTTGGTGTGGCAAATTGTGGATCTACATGAGAAAAAGGTACGGACCTTTCTGACCCCTTCCTTTGTTTGTACGGTTCCTTATGTATCCAGAGTGTTTGTGGCTTAGCGTGTGTACCCGTAGTATGTTTTGACATGTAAATCAACACGGTGTGCTCTCTGTGACCGCCTGGACCCTGCTTTCCCTCTCGTGCTATCAGCTAACAGACGCTACATCAGGTGCCGTCGTGCACTCACCTTTTCTCACAGGTGTGCGTCCCCCCAAAAATTAACGAGCAGGTGAAGGGCGTCAATTCACCAAACAGAGCGAATACAACTCACCCTCTTGGTTTAGCATGTCACCTTCTCGAGATAAAACACCGCTTCTTGGACAATTGAAATGCTTAGTTGCAACTACATTGTCAATTGTTATGAGTGTTTGTTTATTAAAGAGTCCATGTTCTCTGTGTGGGGGTGTACAGCCTGTAATTTGTCTTAATGTGTCAGTTTGTCACGCCTCACTGTGCGCCATGAAACGCTGAATCCCCTCACAGGTGGGAGAGCTTCACAAATGCTTCGTGAAGCCGGACTCTTTGGAGCTGACTGAGCAGTGCAAAGAGGAGACCGGGCTGACTGTGGACGACCTGGTCAACGCTGAGCCCCTGGATAAAGTCCTGCAACAGGTGAGCGTCCTTGCCAGCGAGGTTGGGTGTCACCGACGGCATTCATGCAGCACGTTAATGCTCAGAATGCTTTCTTCACACCCGTGGGTTCCAACCTAGGGTCGGAGACCCTTGAGTCCCACTGGGGGCCCGAGGGGGTCAGAATTAGAATTGCACAAACTAACATATTTGCTCTTTTTTTTGGTCCTTTTGAAATGTGCTCCAGGGAAAACAGGTTGACCGTCACTGCTTCAGACCATGAATCCCTTTTGCTTTTCGTCACAGTCTTTTCTCTGCACACACTCTCACCAAATGCAGCAAATCTGGAGTTAAGGATTTTGCTCGGGGGCACTTTGACACCTCAGAGATCAAAGGCGTCATTCTGTGGTTGGACTTGAACAGCTGAGCTGCCGTCACCTGGTCGGAGAGTCAAAATCCGTCCCTCCAGCTCGTGGGCAACCGGTTTGGTCTCCACTTGCTTTCTTCTGTGCAGTGTTTGACTGCTGTGCGACTGCAGAGATTTGGAAAAATAACAACAACTCGGTAGTTTATCAAAACTTTCCCTTTGACAGCTTTTTGCCCGGAGCGAGATGTGACACAACAGGCCCGTCCGGGTATTAAGCTGTAAGCTAATGTGAGGAGTGTCAAATTTCAAATATGACCTTTTTGAGGAGAAAAAAAAAAGGTCCTCCACCTGGTAGAGGTGTGTCATTGGCTGGGCCCTGACAGTTAAACGCTGCTGACAGTTTGCGGCGTCGAGGACGGGGAAGAGCCCCGGGTGTCTGGAGATAAGGAGCAGCCGCAGGTCTCGTCTTGTCTCGGCCCGACGCGAGCTGCAGACATCTGGAAAGCAGAATGTTTACCTGGGACCACGCCTCTGTTTTCAGGCGCTGTGACAGACGGGATCCTGAATGTTAGGCGGTATCTTCAGTGCTCGCCTCTGACTCGGGACCTGAAGTCGCTCCGTCTGTCCTCCTTGTCGAGAGGTGTTGGGACCAAAGTGATCATGTTGCCAAACATGTTTTTCCGCCACCCTTGCAAGAATGTTTGTTTGCACAGTGCGTTTCCCCTCCCTGCCCCTCCTCGACTCCTGTTGTACAGTTTCCAAACCTCTCATTATCATCTTGGGCCTGTGTTGCATTACATTGGGAGTTGCGTGGGCTGAACGCAACGCAGAGATTACCAGATTGGTTCTGGTGATCGATTGTCTCGTTTTGTCTTCTTGACCTGCTTTCTGCACAATCTGCTGCCGGAGTTTCTGCCTCCACGTCGCTGAGGCTTCATAGATGCAGTTCCAGCTCCAGTTATTCTCGGCTGGCTTGTGTGCCAACCTTCAAACATTAACCCAACAATCAATTGGTCCTTCTTAATCTTTTGTGTCACAGGGTTCTTTTCCTCCATTCTGGATCAGTTTGATCTTTGTTCCTCTACTTTTTCTGTCTGATCCACAAAGTTTCGCATGACGCTGCGGTTTAGGACCATGCATTGCACAGTTGTTTACAGTAGATGTGGAGGCCCACCTGACCTCACTCAGCGACCGAGGGAAAGCAGCACCTGCCTCCTATTGGTGGGCTCGCTGTATTGACCTGTGTGGTCAGCGCCCCCAAGGTCGTCTGATGCTTTTCCTTAGTGAAACATTTATGAGTCTAGAGAAAGGTGGAGTGGGGAGCTTGGCTGTGTGACGTGTCGCTCCTGTATATCCTGACGGTAAACACCATGAGGTTGTGTGAGCGACTCTTGTGTTCAGGACTTGGGTTTGTACTACCTGTAACTAAGGACTATGGAGACACAGCTGCTCCAAACTGATACTGTACACAATAAATATAGTGCAAACAAAGTTCAAGTAAAAAACTTCTGATTGAGTGGTCACAGCAGTCCTCCTGTTAGGACTTCCAAATGTTATTCGGGGGTAAAAGGGGATTATTCAGTCATGGTTTATGGTCCTGTAGGAGCAGATTCATGTGCGTGATATTTTTACATAAATCCAGTTGTCATTCTGCTTTCATGTCGGTGTGAGTCACAGCAGCAGCTCTTTGTGCTGCCTTTGAGTCGATGGTTGCTCACCGTACAGGCTTGGCTGGGACACCGGCAGCAAGTCGCGTCCTGTGGAAAGTTGCATGTGATACTTCGCACGCATTGTTGTGAAATTGAAACTTTGCGGTGCTTTTCAAACTTTGTCAATAACCTGTGGACTTTTGTTTGTGCTTTTAGTTTGCTGATTATTTGTCCACATGTTCATGTCGGTCATGTTGCGACACTTTCTGGAGAATTCTTCTCATTGAAGAGTGTTTTTTTTTTTTTTGTGTGTTTTTGTCATAAAAAGTTGCTTAACACTCGACTATTGGTCACAGCCTAAACACAGTAAAATGCAGTTGGTGCAATTCTTTCCCATTTTCTTGTTGCTGCTGGTTGGCCCCATCTTTACCAGACCAAAGTGAACTCGTACTTTTTGACTGACTTTGAAGAAATAACTTTAATGCCTGTGGCTGCATTTGCTCTCATACACATTTTCGAGGTTTTTGGAAGAATAACAGTCAGCCACAAATATACAGGTTGTTTTTGCTTTCTTCAGAGCGGATTGAATTGTAGTACAATGAGAAAACGGCTGTAACGATAATCAGTCACTTTCTGTTATCAGTGCAGGTATTGATGAATTTATAGTGACCTGTAAGACCTGTGGTCTTTGTCCAACGTGCTTGTACTCGCTCACTCAGTTTGATTTCGAGGAGCTTTATCTGCAGCTGTGATTGACACTGTCCTCTCCTTGTCTCACGTGCAAACTGCAGTCTGAGTGAGGGGAGGAGTCAAAGTGAGCATGCGATCAGCTGCAGTTTGAGTTGGTTAATCCACGAAACAATGTATCTTACATAGCAGGCCTGGTAGTGGTGCTTTAACATGGCACCAAAACTGCAAAATAGATTTGGGGGTAGCCAGTGAGCCTGCAGGTTGAGGGAGAGGCGGGGCCATGGCGTCATTGTTCTGCTGTTTTTGGCATCCACACTGGTGCTGCATTTTTAAGATGATCCATTCTGGGACCTGTTTTCAGAAAAGTTGCATTTTTCATCTCCAGACGGAACACGTGTGGCTCTGTGTGGACAGAACACCAGAGCAAAACCAGTTTACACTCAACTCATCCCTGTGTGGAGCAGGTGAAAAGCTGAGTTAATGTTGAGTCACACAAAGACGTCGTTCCTTTTTATAGTTTCACTTAAACCCTTAATTGTTGTTGCAAAACATTTCCTCTGTGATTTCAGCCCAGACATAAATGTAACAACACGTTGTGTCACAAAACACCCTGTGGTGGAACCACTTGTGTTCACACTGGCCCAGTAGGGCTGCTCCAACCCTCCCTGCTGCTCTTATCACAGACTGTTTGGTTTGGTGAGGTAAGGTGGTTGGTGGCAGAAACAAACAGTCCAGCTACACTGGAGAGCAAACTCTGATAGGAACATGTTCAAAGGCCAGTTCCTCCCCTTCATCTATGGAGAGAGAGAGAGAAAGAGAAAGGGAGGTGCACCAGTAATACCTGTGTGTGCAATAATTATGCAAACAGTTTTTTTTTATTTAGATGTGACTGTAAATAAGCATTATTATTCAAAATTGTCGCCGTATAACTGAAATGAGTTGCTTTTAATTGATACAATCATGCAACAGGTTTGTTTCATTGAATTGCTTTAAAGCTTTGAGGTTTTTAACACGATGTACAGTGAGCTGATGACACTTGTATAACATTTGCTTTTCTCTAAGTAATCCTCCTTTAGTTAGAGGCCAAGGTGGAGCTGTATGCACAGCTATGAGCAAACATCAGTCCTGTTATCACAGCCAACAATGTGCACTGCATAGCTAAGTTTCACGTGTGCTGTCCATTGGCTCCCTAAAACTTTTGCAATGTCGGGTTTATTGTCGTGTTGCTCTGTGCAGCTGTTGGATACAGCTAACCACTCTCTGCACCATATGTGTTAAACATGGGAAAAGAGAATACCCCCCCCCCATCGTAATCCAAGCCTGAAGCATTCGTTCCATGTTGGTACCTGGTTGGTGCTGCAAAACAGTCCTTCATTTCTTCCCAGCTGTTAAAAAGCGTGTCTCAACCTGCACCTCTAATACGCCCTCTCACTGTCTGAAGGTCTGTCACACGTCGCCAGTGGCCATGTGAAACTTTTCAGCCGCTCAGTTTCAGGTGGTCCCAAATCCTGATAGATTAACTGCTCTCACTGAGCCGACGGTGCACAGCAGAACGAAGGAAACCCAACAAACTGGTG
>JAUESF010000001.1:9248026-9263565 GCA_032274765.1 Malacoctenus tetranemus | reverse complement strand
ACACACACACACACACACACACACACACACACACACACACACACACACACACACACACACACGCGCGCGCACACACAGACACACACACACACACACCCTCACACCTCCACAGAATCAGACACACACAAACACAATGCCCCATCTATCTCTTGTACACGCACACCAAGACACACATCTCAAGCATGCTCTGCTGTGCGTCACAAGGGCCATCTGCTTGCTAACCAGAGCACATTTCTACACGCTCACATTTATATTCCCTCTCATTCCAATGACAAAAGTCTGAGATACTCTGACGGTGGTTGTGTTGTACAATAAATAGATGATATCAAGGAAAATAGCGACTCCGAATGAAATCCCATTTCGGATAAACTTTTGAACACTTTTTTCTGAGACTGCTGTTCGATGGAAAGCCGACTCCGTAACATGTAGTTGAGATTCATGAAAAGGAAACAACATGAAGGATGACACAGAAACTACACGAGCAGGTGGAAATCATGAGCAGAAGGAAATGGAAATGATGCAACTTCTTTCTTATATGTCTGAAGCCTTTGTTGGAACCAACCGTCACCAGACACAAAAGCAAACCCACCCGCGTTCAAACTGTTTGTCATGCACACTCTCTCTCATTCCAGCCTAATATTTGGATACTTTAAAGTGACAACTTGCACTCAGGTTTATTTATATATTTTAGTTTATACATCTCTAAGCCAAATGGACTGACATGGTTTCTTTACAGTCCGTCCCGGCCTGTGTGACTGTCTGTCTGTCTGCTGGAGTACGCTCAATGTGAACTACTTAAGAGAGTGCTGCGACCTCTTAAAACTCAGAGCTGGGTGAAGCTACTCGTTGCTACTTCAAAACATGGCCTACAGAGCCGAGCCGGCACAGAAAGCTATTTTTAGACACTGGCTCAAAGGGAGAGCTCACATTCCCGGCTGAACCGTGTCACTCACAAACTTTTCTCACACTTTTTTTTTTTTCTTTCTCCTCTTCCAAAAGCAAGCAGCTAATTTCAGAGTGGCTGTGTCTACACACTTGTGTGACAAGTGGGGGAGGAGGAGGGGGTAAATCTGAGAATGAGTTGAATGAGAATCATTTCTGGTAAACAGATTTTGTGTGAATACAAATGAGGCTGTGAAAAGGGAGATAGTGAGCGTTCTTAAGTGTTATGCGCTGATGAAACCCGGTGGCTGCTGGTCGTTCACACATGACTTATTGACAGCAGCTCTGCGTTAATTAGGCTGACCTTTGCTAGCACATAAAATCACACCTTCCAAACAGCCTCGCTGGGCTACTTATTAACCCGGAATCTTTAGTACTCTCATTTGAATAAGGGGGGGGGGGGGTGGAACAAAACCAGGCATGACTCTGAATGGCAGATAAGCAGGTCAACGTTTCAAACAATTTGAATTTCAGGAGTAACAGTGGAGTTGACGGAGACTAGAGGGGGAGGCGGGGTGCTAAATTCACGTACTGACTTCATGGTCAATTGTTAAGTCAACAACTACCGACTGAGCATCCTAATTAGACTCGTTAACGCACGCGTCCGCACACGCACGCACGCACACACACACACACACACACACACACACACACACACACACACACACACACACACGCACAAATGCACACACACACACACACACACGCACACAGGATGTAATTACTGCAGCACAGCACAAGTCTCTCTGTGTTCCAGCTACAGTCAAGTAGCACCAAATGATGCAATCCTCTCCTGCTTCCTCGTTTCGACCGGGCCAAAAAACTCAAAGTGTAATTAATCTCCAGACCGTCGCAAGAGATACAGAAGCTCCGCAGTTCAGAGTCGGGCCCCTTAATATGATACTACAGCTATCAGTGCTATTGTGCCCATGTTACCCAATACAAAGTCACAAGACCCCCACCGTAATGAACTTGTGTACACTACCGTGCGCCGAACTGACAGCCGAAACACGATCGCTGTTATCTGGCATCCAGGTTTCAGTCCTTTCAAAACACAACAACTGGTGCGCTGTATTGTTTTACATCATCAGATACAAATTTATCCTGTGCGTCACATAGCATGGGATGAATCTAATCCCCCAGCGGTCCCTCGTTTCAGGCTGAAAATGAGATTGATCGCAGATGGTAGCGCTCTAAATATCTTGTGTAAAAGGACAGGGTGAGGAAGGAAAATATAATAATGAGATGATAGTAAGGTGATAATGAGTGCAGAGTGGTGAACTGACAGAAAGTTGACATGTAAATGGCAGAGATGCAGTTACACACACAGCAGTGAGGAAAGATTTAAAAGAAAGCAAAGGGGAAAGTGTTGAGACAGAGAGTCTGTTGAAACTCTTCAGCTTTGGTGTTTTTTCTATAAAAGCTGATAGATCTGCATAACTCATTATTGCTCCCAGTGACTCTGAGGAGCACTCCAGACCAAAGTAAACACAGACTGTTCCTACTAAGAAAACACACTCAATAGATAAATGAGAGAGGCATATCTCACCATCGTCCAGCGTGATGTCCTGCAGACCAATGGATCGGAAGGTGGGCTCCCTGTCCTCCGGCTCCTGCTTAATGTTCAGCCTCTCCCCATCTGTGGAGAAGGGTCCTGGGGGGCTCAGAGGATGAACCAGAGGGCCCACTGCTGCCGGGGACAGACTGGTCATGACCGGGCTTGTAGCCTGTGGAGAAGGCTGCCCCGAATGCTGCTGCGGCAGGGCCCCCAGAGGACTACCACCCGAGGTGGGGGAGGAGGAGGTGGGGGACTGGTAGGGCAGAGAGTGGAGCTGAGGAGAGGAAGGCCCAGAATGTGGAGAGGGAATCATCCGAGGAGGGGGGGCGCTGGAGGGCGTGGGACAAGATGCCGACCTCTGACTCACTGGGTGGTAGCCCATGGCTCGCTGTAGCTGTGAGGAGTGATGCCCTGTCAGGGGGTGCCCAGCTGCAGAGGGCACCTGGGTGGGGTTTGGGGAGCAATGATAGCCACTGAGTGTGTGGAGGTGCGGGGACGATGGGGCGAGCAGTGGCTGCTGGCTCTGGGGGGATCCAACGATGGGGTTGCTGTTTGAGGACGAGGGAGCTGATGGGGAGGAGCAAGGCGAGGAGGGGTACACCATTCCCATGGCCATTGGGTGCGACGCCGCATTGGGGCTCTGCTGAAAGGGCAAGCGCTCATAACCCTGAGGAGGAAGGCTGGGCTGGCCGTTGAAGGGGAGGCTGTGACCGTGGCCGTGGCCGTGGCCGTGCTGCATAGACGGGTAGGAGGGCCGAGAGGGGGCCGAGAGGGGAGCGGGAGCGGAGCTCGAGTGGAACGTCATGTGGCAGTCCGCGGGTGGGTGGTGCAAACTGTGACCCTGAAGGTGAGGCAGGTGCTGGAAGGATGGGGAGCCCAGGGAGGGGCAGGGGGCCTGCAGGGGGAGCAGGCCAGGTCCGGAGCCTGCGGCCAGGCCGTGAGGGGAGCTGGACAGAAGGTTGTCCGATGGGTGGCACTGCTCAGGAGAAGGCAGCTGGGTGCGCACCAGACTGGCAGCATGTGCCAGGGGCATGGAAATGGGGGGTACTGCAGGAAGGTCCAGCTCATCTCTGTGCTCCTGTTTAACCATGACTTCAGGGAGAAAGTCACACCGACACACAGACACACACAGAGAAGCGGGGGAGGGGCGTGACAGGATAAGAGAGAAAAACCACAATGTCAGTTATGTCACACCGCGTATGAACAGAAACGAAAGACATGTAATCTATATAATTGTCATGTCACTGCACTGAAGCATTGACAGTAGTGCTGCTGTTTTTGCTGGAGGTTAAGTGCTTTAGATGACAACCGGCTTAAAGAGGGGAGTAGCTGCTTCAAGTTCTTCCACATTCTTAACCCCAACTAAATCTCCAAATCTTTTGCTTTCAAGAAGAAATATGCTTTTGTGAAACTGGAAAAAGCAGACTTAAAAAAAACAGAAAGAAAGCACTCGCAGTGTGAAATGTGTAGATTGTGAAATAGGTCCTTTTTCAGAGTAACAAAAAAGCTTCTAAAAATCTGTGTGCTGCTTTTATAGTAAATGGGGCCATTGCATTTTACTGTGACAGCTTAGAGCGCTGCGATGCCAATCGGTAACCCATTTCCCAATCTGGTGCCTAGTGACAGTGAGTTTTATTTTTATCCAGCTCTGAATCAGAGGGAGAGCATATGTTGTCAGTCTGGGTGCCATCATGTGAAATGCTGTGTGGGAAGAGGAGCTGAAATGCCCCCCAGCCCAGATCAGACCGACAGAACAAACGAGTTCACTGGCTGTGCCCTCTGCTCACCCTGTCAGGCCTCTGGGATCGAAAAGCAAGAGGCACACAGAGGCCAAATGGGCTTTATCATAGCTGAAAGTGAAGCCAGGTGGCTTCCAGAGAAGGGAAAGGTAATTGAGAATTAAACACGTTGTTGTATGACTTTGTGCTTAAGTTTGGTACATTCGCACAAAACTGAGCCAAACTGTGTGACGTGTGACAAAAACCCAATGAAGTTCCAACAAGAAGTCTTTTTGTTCTCCATCATTGTGACTGTTAGAATTTATCCCTAAATTGGGCCACGGCCTCTGCAGCAGCACCCGCGCTGAAACACGACATATGGCTGATTAGCTGAATCTCTCTTTTTCTCTCTCTTTCTTTCCTTGCCACAATAAAGCGGGCGGTGTCCGTGGTGACACTCGTGGTGTCAGCGACCCAGCTTGAGTGACAGAGTGGGCCGATTCTTTTCTGCTCTGATTGGCTGCCCTAATCTGTTAACGGGGAAAACAGGAACTGCCTGCGCTGAGTGGGCGTGCTTGCAAACAGAAAGGCTAGGTGGGTGGATGGGCAAGGCCGCTTATTCGCGCAAACAGACGCACGCAGACACAAATACACACCGTTGCGGTGAAAACAGGCTTTGGATGCGTTGCACAAAATGCTCACATGTCATTATATTCTGTCAAGTGAGCTTTCAGTTTGACTGAGTTTGAAGGAGGAAAAAAAACCAATAACAAAGTCTGAAAGCTGCACGCTTTTTTCATTTTGTGAAATTAATTTTAAAAGAAAAAACTTTTGAACTTAACTTTCTTTACTTAAAAAAATCCACATTTTAGGACCGACTGTGTGGTTGTAAAAAGTTTCCTGGACAGCAGAACACTTGTCTCTGAAGACTTCATGCAAATGCAACACATGTATGAAGAGAAAGTTGGCCTGGAAGTAGGAGGAGGCCTCACAAAATAAACAGTTGGCAGGTGTTAATGTTGTTGTTCGCAGAAGAGTCTCTCTTAACCACAGCAATGCTTTCTTTGGAGGGAGAAGGAGAAACGAGGTTAGCGAAGCCCCTGTGGAGACGCGTGTAACGCAGAGAGCATGCTGCCTCGGCGGTGACTCGTCATAGGTTTGGGGAGTCACAACAGCAGGAAACAATCTGAAGCTCATGTGAGAAACCCTCTCTGTCAATGTGTCCATAACATTACATCTAAATGAGGATAAAAGTTATAAGTTCACTTGTTTGATAAAAATGTCGTCGTTCTAAATCAGGAGTGTTTCCCCACTCACCTGAAAGATAAGTGAAGCGTTGTGATTGGCTCCTTTTCCGCTTGCCATTGCAGACATAAAACTGCACCTGCACAGCGGAGGTCACAGCCTTGCTGTGGTAGGGAGGGACGTCCACGACGATGCACGACTAGAACAACATTCAACACAATCAGACTGAACATTTCTTGTGATGGGACAAAGTTTTATGTACACATATTGATCTGTAAAGTGAAGTCAAGCATTAATACTCGAATAAACAGCTTCTAAAAAGTACTCACGCCTTGAGTTTTCTCACGAATAATCTTGGCTTCAACTTCCCACTGTGGCCGCCCATCTAGAAGGAATCATTGAAAATAAAGAGTTAACATACTGACAGGTTGGAAATGGGGTTGGATGTTTGCATAGTTATAACACTGAAAATAACTGACAAGAAATTCCTTCTTTAAGATGAAGAAAAAAAGTCTTTGTTGGCAATACAGCAGCTTTGAATTAAAACTCAAACCCTTGAATCTTTCAAAGATTTGACTTTATTTGAGGCAAGCGTGATAAAGCAGAAAAAAACTATAACTTCATTACATTTTATTGCTTCAACTTAAGAGAAACGTGACAAATTTAATTTACTGTGACCCAGCTCAGTTCTAAAGCACACAGAAACTCAGACTGCACAGTATCAGTATGACGAAATGATTACTAATTCATTTGATTCAGTGAAACTGTTCAAAGAGGTTTCCCCATCTGGAGGAGCTGTTATTCTCCGTTTTACCAGAAATGAAGTCAGCGTAAAGTGTTTCCTCAAAAACACACACATTTGTCAGGATCTAATGAAGGCTCAAAAACACACACAAGTTCAATTTGTTCTGCTGAACTAAGACACACTGAAATGATGACGTCTCCAAAGGCCCAGAAGCCCCCTGGAGAAAGTCTTAATAGCTATTAAAAAGTAATCAAGTGAACAAATAGCCTGCTGTTTGTCTTGCCTGGTTAAAATTACGCAGAGCGCGGTGGAATAATTGTATTTATTTTAAAAAGCCTTCACACACTGGCAGGTCTCTGGCCAGAAAACATCCTTTCCAGGTTTCCTATGAGGGATTTAATTATTTGGCTGGACATCTTAGGGGCAGCTGCATGAAGCAAAGTGAAAACACTGACAGGCGTGCCGTGTGGTTTGCAGACATCACACTCGCTGCAGCATCGGGACGAATAGGAAGTTTGACAACCAAACTACCGAACAGCTGCACAGCTGAGGAAACTTAACTTGTCGTTGCCTTTTCGGGGGCTCTCGCATGGTGCAAGTGTACGCTGCACCTGCACGGCCTCGCCTGCGAAACCCAGAGGATTCCCCCTCAAATACCACTGTCAGCCATCTGCAACATGTCTGCAGAGCAGCCTCGTCTACATGGAGCTCGTAAGAGAAGCCAGCACTTAACCGTAATGCCCCATTCAAATTCAGGCAACACAGTTTTAACACAAAATCCTCTCTCCTGCAGCTTTTAGCAGGAGATTTCCCTGCTGTGATCTCACAGGAGCATTAGCCTTAGTTATAGTAATCCACATCAGGCAGTCATAACTCGAAATAGATTCCCTCTATTGTGAGAGAGGAGCTTAACCTGTTGATGAGTGTCTCTTTCCCCCCTAATGAGCAAATGACCTTGAGTGTCTTTGCAGCTGACAGCAGTGCATTATTGCAGCGCCGCTTGTTGACATTCAACAGGTAGGAGCGAGGGCCCCACATGCTCCGTCAGACAACAAGCACCGACAGGAACCCGGTGCCGCGCTAAGACAATGACTCGAATCGTCCAGACACCCTGCGCGCCCCAGTCAGACGGGGGGATGAGAAACGTGCGCCGACCGTGTCGGCAGAGTGAGTTATCTGAAAGAAGCGATGATTAATGTTTATTGAAAAACAGTGGGTTTCAACATGTTTGAAAAAAAAAGCTACAGTTTTGGAGCTTTATCAACAGTTCACTGGGAGAAAACTCATGCTGTGATAGTCACTATTGCACACAGAGAGAGTTGCAGTCTTTGCCAAAACAATTAGGTGTGTCGAGTGTTGTAACTCCCTTCTAATTAATTCATATGGAGGAACATGTACAGGCACAATTTTAGCAAATAAGTCACAAACGTTTTAAGACCCTAATATCTGAAATGTTACAATCTTTTCTGTGAATCATTAGTTTTTTTCTTTTTTTAACTAGAGGTGATTATCAGCACAACTATCATCTCAAATATGCTTGAATTTATTTTGTGTTAATGTTTTTTTGTGTTTGAAAATACTTAATGAAACTAATGACTGCTTCATAAAATTCTTGTTTTGGAGTCACGTCTGTAAAATCCCTCCCCTGTGTCCAAATCTTGGTTTCATTTAGAGATGAATACAAGTCAGTAAATACTCAGGTGTCAATTTGAATTTAATCACCAAAAAGAAATGCTTCAAAATTTTCATCGTGCTCAGAGAAATGAGTTGCCACTGTGAAAAGATTTCACTAATAATTCAGTGAAGTGATTGTGTCAACAAACGAGAAGCGATGGCACCTTTTTATTGCGTGACGTGTGTGAAGATTCAAAGTGAGGTTACAAAAAGAAGAAGAAGATCAGACTAGAGCGAAGTGTAAAAATAGTAGGACACCCAAACGGCTTCATTTGAGTTTATCTCGGCTATTTTGGAGTTTGTGAAGTTGCTTTGTGCCATCACGTGCTCTCTGCGTGGGATCTCTCCAGCTCTTTGTGAGTCTTCTGTTGTCTTTCAGATTATGAGAGATGGTGGAAAAATGTCTGTCACTGCCTTTCTTTCCTCCTTTTCTTCCGTTCCTATACTTACTACAATCAGGGCCTTTCTGCACCAAAGCACGCGGATTAGTCATGATGAGGGGGATCATTTACACAAACCTAATCAACATTATGTTCCCCTCTCCTCCATTACTGTTTCTGTCCTTTTCCACAGTCCGCTGCCTTCATGGAGGATGGGGCCCAGGCTTTCTGCCTACCCAGCATGCACCGCTCCCAAGCTTTCCACTTGCTACTTTTCTATGCCATGCTTCACCTGGTACACCTCAAAGAGGGAAACGCATTCCTCCAGGGAGCCCTGCCCCCCCTCCTCCCCCCTGAAAATCTGAGGAGAATGGCCTCTCACTTGCAAACACAACAGCACACGACTTTCTGCCATGTGTGAACTTGAGTCTGTTGCTCCACATCGCCGAGCTGCCTCGGGCAGGCAGAGACTGGCTCAACAAAAGTCATCCATTTAAAATTTCCATCCCAAGTAACAGCTTTTACACGTGCTTGTGTTATACAGTGGCGCACAAAAGATAAGGCTGAGATAGTGACTTAAAAGAAGCAGGATGAATGCCACAGCGAGGTGAGCTCAGGGATCCTTTCAGTGGAGGTATTTGCTCGTCAGACATGGAAACAACCTCCAAAGTCACGTGTTTTTTCTCTTGAGGTTCTACGTGAATACTGAGTCACAAACTCCCGAAACAACAATCTCCATACCCGTTTAATTCTAGTTACGCTGCAAGCAACGCTTGAAGAAAATGATTCAACTTTTAGCGAAGAGAAAAAAGGCTGTTTCCGTTGAATGACACTGTGTCATATATTCCTATGGCAGAGGTCTGATCTTGCTAATAAATGCCAACAACATCACTTAACAAGTAACACAATCTGTTCAGTATTTCACGAAATGCCCTTTAGGCACGACAGACTTGTTGAGGCTGAAATAATGATAGATGTGAGCTGAGAACTGACACATGAGCAGGAACTGTATCAAATGAAAAGTCAGGAGTACTTGTGCAATGAAAGAAACTTACTGTACATTTCTCTGATATCTACCCAACATATCAACAGCAACAGTTATATGATACAAAGCAAAAGTCTTTGCTAAAAAGCAGCATGTGTGACTTTAAAGGACCTGGCTTTTAAAAGATGAAGAATCAGCTTGCCAGAAAACTTGTTCCACGAGAAAAAAAAAAAAAAGAAGTCGGCTCTTGGTCCGCAACTTGGAAAATACCGACACAAACGACACATTTGCACACGCTGGAATATGATCAAATCTGTCACACAAACATTCGTGTGTGCGGCTGCCGCTTCTGCGGCAGTGGTTCAAGGCTGAGGTGGCGTGTGAACGCGAGGCTTACCGGGGCCTTTCTCCAGGAAGATGACCTTGGACTCAGGGAAGAAGTTCGAGCCGGTGATGAGCATCTCCTCTCCCCCGCTGACCAAACAGCTGGTCAGGCTGCATTTCTCAACCTGGGGCAGCTCCTGCGCTGAGCGCTGGGCTGAGAGAGACCAAGAAAAGGAAGTGGTTATTTGCTTGTTTGTTTGAGCTTCAGAATGATAGACTTGCATGTGGAGTCAATCAGAGTGTCTTCTGAATAAGGCACAACATATTTCACTCAGTGAAGGTCATGCAATGAACACATCTGTGGTGACTGCTGAACTCGAAGGACACAGACAGAACGGAGCACATTTACATTTTGTTGAGTTCTATCACGCATACTAATCCAGAGTGACTTTCAACGACTGCAAGCCGTAGATTAGATGCACATCCTAAATTGCAAGCTTTGCTAATACAAAAAGAATGTGTAAAGAACTTAGTGTACGTGTGCGTCTCCTTCCTGGATGTGATTTTTACAAACAAGTAGTTTAATGCAATTGTTCTTTACGTTATTTCAGCTATCAGTCAAGTAGCCTGAACTAGCACTCAATCTGTGGTAACAAACGAGTTGAAAAATGCAATACTAGCATCCATGAGTGATTTGTTTTATTTTGTTCATAAACAACCATTGAAAAATTTCAATTTAGAATGAATTTTCTAGACTTATAATGCTGCACATTTGCACTACATACAACTATTTTACAGTATTGCATTTATTTTTTGTAGAATTTTTCCAAGTATCCCGCTGGAAAGTCTTCTAGTGCCCCAAGGGGTGCTCGTACCCCCACTTGAGAAGCAGTAGTTTCATGCATCAGACTCAGAGTAGGAAGTTGACACTCACAGCACTCCACCGGGATGGAAGCAGCCTGCAGCGACAGCACCTTCCCGTTGGGTTGAGGGATGTGCACTCTGAAGACCACACGGACTCGCGTGTTCTTTCTTCCTATGTCTGTCTCCCCCTTTCGCAGCTCGATGTCCGAGTTCCGAAGCTTAAGTATGCCGGCGCAGTCGATGCTGCACAGAAACGAGGAGAAAATAGTTGGCCCTGTGCAGCACCACTGGGATAACAAGCATTTAAGACATAAAATTAGCGAAGACCAAGGAGTGATAAAACCAACCGCAGACCCAGCAGGATATTAGCACTGAGGGGCAAAGCTCTGGTGGTAAAAATTCAAATGAGAAAAGCCTGGGAGCAAGATTTATTACAAGTGCAAATGAGAAAATCCTCAACAAATCCCTCCACATAACTTCCAGTGTAAACGAAACCAGATCTTACATAAATATAATCGTTTCGGTGTTACAGCATCATAAATATATTAATAAAGTTTGGTCCTACTCCATCTGAAACCCCTCAAATTTTCCTTCTGCGCCTGTTGGTTTAAATTAAGAACATCCATTAAAAAAAATCCCTTCGGAAGATATTACAGCAACGTGTGATCATAAACAAGCTCATTTTTCGGTGGACAGCAGCTCCTTCACGGTGGTATCGTTCATCACCAAGTAATGTGGCTCCGAAGGGCCTCTGACGTTTACCTGGCTGACATGTTGTTTTCAGGAAGGAGAGGAATTTCGAGAACTTTGGTGCTGGAGACAATGATTTCTTGGCTGGCTGTGGCCACAGTTTTCCCAGTGATCCGGTGCACCTGGTAGAAGGCGTGAGGCCTCAAGTAACGGTCATCTGCCGTTCCAATGAACATCTGCAGGTTGACAGGCTTCTCGCTGTAGCCAATGAGCTGAAACACGACAGACGGACAGAGATAGAAAGCAGAACAGAAACAGATGTGAGTCCTTGGGATCCACATGAGAGGTGTGAACAAAGGAATACTCTTTTCATTAGCACCGCCTTCAGAGCGCCACCTTTTTTGGAGGGAATTTAAATGGCAGTTCGAGGGTGTTGTGATATTTCTGGCGCCTCCTCTGGAGACTCATCTGGCGCTCTGGCCTCCTACCAGTCTGACCGTGATGTTTTTCAATTCAGTTCTTCTAATTTTTTCCTCTCTACAAATCTGCTTTAAGGGAAAATCCTGTTGGGGAATGCCTGGCCTTTTCAATCATGTCAACAGAAACTGCACAACAACCGGCAGACAGATGTAAAACGGTGTTGATTTATTTGTCTGAGAAGGAAAAAAACTGGAATCCAAGAAAAAAGCAACACAACAGATGTTAAGAAAGCGTAAAAGCGAGCAGTCATTGATGGAGGTGTTTCACAATTTGAGTTCTAAATCGCACACTTTTAGTTTGGTTCAATGTATACTTATAAAGAGGTCAGAGTCTTACTGTCACTATTCTTTCTGCTCCACCCTATGATGTTTTGATTACTTTCACACAAGGATTACCGGGTCACTCGATTTGATCGAGCAGAGAATGCTGAAGATTTTCACTTGAATAGAAGAATAAGCAAACTTCATGACCCGCACGCACTAATCTTGTCCTCAATCCACATTTCTTAGAATTTGACGACTGAAAAGCAGATGTGGCTCATAAGTTTCCTTTAGTTGTGCCACAATCGGGTCTGTTTGTCTGGAACATCAAGCTCAAAGTGCAACTGGATTTGAGCAGAGTCCACTTGTATGTTCAGCATTAGAGCTGAGCTTTCACACCTGCCCAAATAAAGTGGACTATCCACAAGAACTCTGGTCAATTCATGGAATCAAACAATGTTGGTGTTTTCTTTAGACAAATCATGCTAAAAGCATGATTTACTGAAGCCCCAAGTCATTCAATGATGTTGCAACAGCTTGCCATTTATCCCTTAGCTGCTGGAACTACTACTGTGGTGGTTGGTTGTCCTTCAGAGTTTGCACCCTTTTTTTAAAAAAACAACTTGGTGAGATTTTGCAATAAAGAAAAAAAACAGTACGTGTTGGGTAAAGAAAAGGGGGGGGTGGAAAGGAGAGCAGGACCCTTCCTCCTCAGAGTGACAAAACAAACACACAGGCCACACAATCCCACTACTGTTGTAATGTTGTATTTGGCAGACTGCGTGACGGCAGGACAGCCATCCCACCCTCCCCCTTCCAGCACACGTGCACACGCACTCCCACCATACTGCCCTTCAAGGCCCACCCCTCTAGCTTAGACGGAGGGCAGCCTGTTGAGGGTAAGAGAAAAGAACAAGGCCTTTCATTACTGTTTCACCCCAGGAACTGCCAAGCCTCAACCCCACCACAGCTGGCTGCTGACCCTCCAGTCCTTGCAGGTTTGCGTCACACACCGCTGTGTCAATGTTTGGTGCACTGAAGGACAGAAAGTGGGTGTAGCTGGGGATTTGTCGTGTTTTGTTCCAAGAGCACCAAAAAGGAGACCACTAAAATTGGTCATAATCAAGCGCTGGAAACATGCAGAATGAGTCTGAGAAAGAAAAAAAAAACACTGCCAAAAAAATGTGTGCACGCTCTGAAAATATTGACTTTTTCTGAAGCCAGTGGTTGAACTATGCAGGTTTGCAGGAGTTTTACCAAACGCAGCTTATTTCCAGCGTTTGGTAGAAGGTGAGCTGGCATCAGTGGTGGAATCCGCACTTGAAAGAATGACTGTCATTGAAACGAGCCTGTGCTCTCTCCATTTAACTCTCACCCGTTACTTCTCAGAGTCCCACATGGCACAAGGAGTGAAGGTATGGAAGTACCTTGGTCGAGCCCAGCTGTGGAAAACCTGACAGATTGTGTTTACAACAGACTGTGTGAGAGGACGAGCCTCCAGAGACAGATACTAGCACGAAGGTGGAGGAGCTGAATTCTCAATAAAGATTCAGTGTTCTGACTAAAACATTTGCAGTGAGAAAAGTTTGTGCAAAGTCCATAAATACTCAAAGCTGAAATGAATTAATAACAGGAAAAAAGAACATTCCTGGATGGTAAACAAATAAATGTTCATTTCAACTTAAAATCACATTAGAGGAAAGATGGACAATTGCCTCCGGTTTAAAGAACTCCTTTCGCAACTTTTGTTTCGTTGGGAAAATGACATCAAATGTCACAGACTCAACGAAAGAAGGCCTGTACACAAGTTTACACTAAAGAGAGGAGGTCCAACCTGCCTGAGTAAATAAAACATCCTCCACTGAGAGCTGTGAGAAAAGCCATACAGCTTGTGAAACTGTCAGGTTCAAATATGTCTCTGCAGACATGTAAGCAGTGTCCACAGCCAAGGAGTAGACACAATTCTGAGAAACTTAGAAAAATGTTACAAGAACAAATGCATTTAAACACAATGGAAATACATTAAAATGCACCTAATGCATTTTTTTACACACACTTGAACATACTCACTCAGCGTGAGCAGAACACTTTGACCATGTCAGTATTCTGCTTAGAAACACTTCAGCACATGAGCAGGGTATGATGGGGGATCAAACCACCAACCTTTCAATTTGAGATAGACACCTCCCACCAACTGGTCCCTGGTACCCAGCTGGCAACAACAGGACCTGCTCCAACATACCTTTATGGCCCCCACTAAGCTTGACTGAGCTGAGCTAAAAATGTGACGTAAACCTGCTACTGATTGGCCAGGGACCGACGTCAACCAATGAGACACACTAGGGACTCTTTCACAAGATCAAACCTGCCATTTTAAAACATGCAACATCAACCGCACAACAATATTTTCCAAATGTTTGGCGATCGTGTCATGATATAGTCATGTATCAGAGTGCTTCTGCACAAACACCAAAAAATGAACGATCGCAGTGCAACTGTTCAGCATTTATAACTGAATTTCCACCCCTTAGGTTAAGCAAAGGCTTTGGAAGCAAAAACTCCCCACCCAAAGGTATGTTGACACTCCCCCACCACATCCTCAAAATGTTTTTTATAGCCCCTCGGTGATGGATTAATTAGGGTGAGTGACTAAACAGATCAGTAATTCACATTGCTGTTGGGTATGTGTCTGTTGGTTCTTGTACTGTGGTGTGCAGCAGATGGCATAAAATCCCACGAGCACCATCAGCAGGAAGGCAACCACAGAGGGCAGCTTCTATTAGGAAGTAAAGAACACATAAACTAAACGAGGCAGAAATGTATTGCTAAAATCACCTTTTTAAAGTCGAACTATCGGACTCAAAATATTGTTATTTATTGCCTCACTTTGTCATGTTAAACGCTGGAGCCAATGTGCAAAATTAGTGGATGTGGCATGTGAAATGTATTCGGAAGGAAGTCACACCATGGAGCAGCATGGGGCCCCTGTAATAACCAGTAATGGGTTCATCTTTAAAAACCACATTAGATCTTAAGAGCCACATGAAAGTTGGGATCCTGCGACTAACAAGCCAGCAGGTAATTACGCATCCAGGCCCCGATGGATCCGTGGCTATAAATGACACAATTCTTCTGGATTCAAAGAAACGGCGAGTCACAGGAATCAGCCGTCCTGTGGGCTGTGCTGCGTGTTTTATGATCTTGTCTGCACACTGTGGGAGTGAGCACAGACACAGCTCACACATGTCTGCGTCTGCGTGTAGCCGTGCCTGTAGTACACATTGTGTGTGTGAGTATACTTGTACAACCATGCTTATGAGGTCCTGCTTTAGTGCCACATCATGAAATTGAGTACTTTTCAGCAAACCAGTCACAGTGATGATACACCTCCAAATAATCCTTGTCTCCTTCGCTCCATACTTTTGACAACACTTCAAAGGGCTGTTTAGAGGCTTGCGATGTGATTTCAGGATAAAGGTTAGATTTAGGTTAAGGTAAAGGTCAGGGTAAAGGTCGGGATTAGGCACCAGGCTCTGACAGTTGGGGTTAAGGTGAAAGGCTAAAGAATGCAATATGTCAACAAACGTCTTAGTATAGACAGGCTGTGTGTGTGTGTGTGTGTGTGTGTGTGTGTGTGTGTGTGTGTGTGTGTGTGTGTGTGTGTGTGTGTGTGT
>JAUESF010000001.1:9230264-9240435 GCA_032274765.1 Malacoctenus tetranemus | reverse complement strand
GGTCCATTATTATCTTTCTCTTTGCGGTGATTTTAAGAGTTAAAATAATACCATCACAAAAAAACAACTTTACCATAATTTTTTCTTTACCAATGCCTAAAATTATTCACTTTCACCAGGTGACAAATGTACTTAGGCCTATCCATGTTCATTTATGAGGTTTCAGTTGGAGACAAAAGTTAACTACAGTGGAGTTCCTGATATTCCGCCTCCCACCCATGTGTTTTTGGGACAACAAAAACGTTGTGAAAACATTTTTTTTTCACACTAATGTCAATATTTCAAGCTATACCCTCAATAATACATCATAGTCTGGTAAGATAAAAAAAACCTCTGACATTCAGAAGCAACATTATCACCTGACTAAAAGCAGAATATATGGCTGAGCCTGTATTGGATTACACGCAGGCGCATAGATTAGATTGTACTAATGAAGTCACCGGTGAGTGTATAATCAAAGCCTATAATTAAGAAAAATGACTTGCTTGCACCGGTCCCACTCTCACTCTTTCACCCACACACTTTATCTCTGCACAAAGCTCTGCAAACCTCTTCTGATGACAAATAATTTATGTTGTTTTTTTCCTGCACCCTTTTCAAACAGGAACAGTTTATTTTCTTTTTCACGACTGGCATTGGGAACAGGCTGCTCTGATCAGTACACAGTATGCTGACAGATCGTGAGATATTTGTCTGAAGCGAATCGTTTCGGGGGGGTTGAGCGAAGTTCAATATGCAAAGCAAAAACACATTTAGATTTTACACTGTTATCACATCAACTGGCTTTGAGTTCCAACTTACGTTATCTTTGACGACAGTTGCATTAAGATTCGCTCAACCGAAAAGCACACTGTCTTTGGAAAGCATGCAGGTGCTGCTGATCGTTCTCCAGCTGGGTTCAAAATCTACATTGGAATTGCCTCATCTGACCCATGATACGTACACTCTGCTTGCAAGCTACAGCCTGGGAACTGCTCTACCCAAACAATTCCCCTCTTGGGCTGTGAAATGAGGGCAACCGTGGCAAACACTTGGCAGAAAAAAAAAAAATTTGACAGCTTAAATTATTCATCGTCACATATGGCAGGAATGAAACTTGGTCTAACACAGGTTGAAATGGTTAATGATTGGCCTGGAGGGGAGCCTGCATGACTAAATGTATGAGGACATAGGCTGTTTCTAAAGCAACAAATGGCAGCAGTCTGGACATGCGTGCTGTTTCAGGACAATTTGTGTTCACAGCTGTTTGAGTGTTGCAGTTTATCTTAATTGTTACACGTCGCATCGAGTCAAACAGCAGCAAGTTCGTCTCAGGACTCATTTATTTCTTTAGTGTGCCGAGCAATTACCAACACATGTGGCCATTAAAAAGCCAAACACACAGACCTAATCTGATGGCAACCCGACTTCAACCAATCCCACTGAAACTGAAACACTGAAACACACTGCTAAACACATTATTGTTGTTTTTGAGTGAAAAGACAGAAAATGTAAAGTTTCGGAATTTCAACAATAAAAGTGCTCCAGCAGACCGAGTAAAAAAGATGCACATGTTCAAAATGCACTGAGGTAGGTAGACTGACAATCAAGCTGGCCTGATTGAACAGCTGACTGAGACAAACTCAGATATTGTTTGAAACGGCAATAATGGACCTGGCCCAGTGTTGGACCCTTTCTCAATCACACACACAAAGAAAGCTTGTCACCAGGTCCTTGAAATAATAATGAGATTGAAATCTGCTATTGCTCTGTCTCCCTCTGTCTCTCCCTCTGTCTCTCCCTCTGTCTCTCTCTCTCTCTCTCTCTCTCTCACCCTCTGTCTCTGTCTCTCTCTCTCTCCCCCATCTCTCTTTCTCCCTCTCCCCCGTCTCTCTGTCTCTCTCTCTCCCTCCCTCTCTCTCTGCCATCGCTGCATGTCGGCTCAACTAGTCTCTCACCGGTGCTATCAAATGACAGACCAGCTGACTCGGCTATAGTGGCAGCTCACTCTCGCCTGCCCGCTTGCCTTCCTGCTTCAACAGGTTGACTGACAGTCTGGCTGTGGGGGAGGATACATGTGACAATCCACACAAGCAAAATATGTAAATTGAAACCTCAAATCTAATGTTGATCTCCTACGGCCAGCAGATGTTGAAAAAACAAGGCTAAACAGTGACTTACTTCAAGTCTAATATTGTCCCATTTTTCTTACAAAAGCAGAGCAGGCCGAGGAAGCAGAAAGGGCCCTTAGTGGCACGTTTTTGTATTAAAAAAATAATACTAGATTTCATAATTGGCATCATGATTTAAAGTATAGCAGAAGCCTCCTTGTCCAAACATTCAAATTAAGCAGTTGTAGGAAATTTGTCATATCTAAATTCCTGTTTCACGTCAACAAATATCTTTTTTTTAAATCGCTGGAATGTACCTTTGTTGTTTGTACAATATCCACTAAAATGTAAAATGTCAGGATTTCCCTTGCTTGGCCGGATTAGTGCACAGAGAGAAAAGCATCAGTCCTGATCTCAGAGGGACATTCTCCTGCGTGCTCTGGTTAAGACATCAGGGCTTTTCTTTCTTGGTGCTCGTGTTCTGAAAAAGCAATCTTGGTCGTGTTTTTTTCTGCAAAACATGTCAAACTAACCACACACAACTGCGACAACACTTATGACTGAGAAACCGTGAGGGCCTCAAACCGGTGGGAAAACACCTAACTGTGTTACCTTGACGATAGGATGGCCACCAGATGCTGCTTTGACGGCTCCCCGGCTGCCCTCCGTCTCGTAGTGCGCCCGGTGGTGGGCTTTGGGCTGCACCTCGATCTTCAGTTCATACTGGCCAAACTGGGTCGGCAGAGGCCAATCGAGGGGAGGCAGCGAGGAGGTCCTGAGGAAGGAACACCACAAGCATTCACATACACACCCACACAGAGAGGAAGAGAACATTAGAGCTCTGCAGAATGTGTAGAGAGTCTCAGAGATAACACTGGAAGGGTTTACGGTTGCAGTAAACGGTGCGTAGATGGTCATTTTGAACAAACCCACTTGAAACCAAAATAATGATGCTAAAAGACTTTTTTAAGAGGTGGGACCCCCCCTGTCTCATAAAGATGGTGGTCTTGATTATGCACGAAAGCCTTTTAAGGACATGAGACTTGTGGCTTTTAGAACCTGGATACTGTCTGAAAACATTCAAAATAAGGTTTCCCCCCCTGCATGATCAGACATGGACCATTAGCTGTAAAGCCAGTCAGAGAACTACAGTTCGCTTTGCCCCATCAGACAGTGAATCATTACAATACCCAAGTGATTTAAAGCTGCACTTTGACATAAGACCAGTCATAGGTCACGCTCGGTCTAAAAGCGTGATTCACCCCTAACAGGGACTTTTCTTTCTGACTCTTTACCCCTATTATGTATGTTTCAGGGAACGAGCGGCAGGACAAATGTGTTTGTCTGCCTGTGTGTAAGTTGCTGTGTGTCAGTTTGTGAGCATATTGTATGAGTGTTTTCTTTTTCTTTTTTCATGCGCGGTGCATCACAGCAGCTAGCATTGTGTGTTTTTCCTCGCTGACTCTTTTTTGTTATCTGTGTCAGCCACAATCATATTTGAACAGCTGCACTCGAAAATAAAACACTCGATGGCTGTCTCCAGAGAGAAACGGGCTCTCCATCTGAGTGCATTGGATCAGTTTATCCCCAAAGCCTTCACTAAGCAGCAGAATCAAACATAACTATCAGCCAGATAGAATCTTTTGGGTTTCTTTTGTTGTTGTAGCTGTTTGCATTTTCATTTCAAATGATTCCGAATATTTACATCAAAATCTACTGAGAATAACAATTTTGAAGTGCAACACAATAACAGTGAAGATGTAGAAAAAGTAATTGTGCTTTATTGGAACCACTGTCACGTCCTTTTAATGGTTGTCACAAACTATACATGGCAAATGAAGCTTTGCTGCTGGACAGCAGAAGCTATATGAGTCCGTTTTTTTTGTTCAGCAGCAGGTAAAAGATGTTGCCTCTATGACTATTAATGTATCCATACTCCTCCTCGTGCGTCTACTAGTGCTTGTGTCTGAATGCGACAGTTGTGTATGTGAGGTCTGAGTCAGTGTGTGCTGCAGGCAGCTGTGGGCTGTGTTTGCCACTGTAGGCTCTTTGTGCACCCCGTCACACGGTGGCATATGCTTCGGTTTGGCTGCACTCAAGCCGCTGCAGGCTTGTAGCATGCAAACGTACTGCGCACTGCATGACAGATCTTTGACAGCACAAATAATTTTCAAGGGAAAGTTTGTAAAGATTCAGCCAACATGGCTGACTTCCTTAATTGTTCCTTTTCCAAACGCCCGTCAAGTGCTGGCCACATGCAATCCAATCTGATCAGACGGAATTAAAGACATGCGAGTCAGGCTTTCAGTGGAGCCGTTTCACTTCTTAACTGGCCCTATGGACTGGCGTCAAACCCACAAGGAAGACAGTCTGTTGGAACGATGAGTAGTGTTTAATACTTTGCAAAGATCTGGTGCAGCTAAATGAAACCTTGTGGTTGTAATTTTTACCGAGCTGCATTCTGAAGATTCCTTCTCCTCTTTAAGGTTCCACATAATCTATAAAGACTAGACTAGCAAAACTCATGTGGTTACAGGGACATATATTGGATGGATTATCCGGAGGTACTATAGATGTGCTGCTGTTTATCCACCAGCGTGTCTGCCACATCTGTAGGATGCTTTTGCAATTCCTAAACGTTTTATTTATATATTTCATACGTAGAATGGTACTCATTAAAGTATGAGGTTTGTCAATTCTGGTTGAGTCAGATCAGGTCAGGTGTGTCACTGGGCTGCAGATACATCTGTGCTCGACAGCTGCACAGTTGAAAGATCTTTTGAGTCTATTAACTAACATCAAAGCATCCATTTCGGTGATGTCAATAATCCTCAACTTTCTTTTTCAAATTGAGATTTCACTGAGTGCAAGCAATGCTATCGACAAGAAAAATCCCAACACAGAGGCATTGTGACCCTTGCGTTTTTTGACCCAAACAGCCATGACATAATCACCGAGGAAGTGCTGGTTTGCATGGCTGCTACGGTAACAGGAGCAGAGAAGGACAGAGGAAATATGAGCTTGTGATGAAACAGGACAGGAGTGACATAGCACAACCTTTCTCAAATGTCTCGACTATAGTGTAGGTGCTGCCAGTCCAGTTCCAGCCACGCTACCTGCAAAAGTCTCCAGAATGCCACTGCAACCCTTAATATCCACTGCTGAGTTAAAGAATTTTTCAAGTGGGTTGCTGAAGTAACCAAGTCTATTAGGATTAAATTTACAAGGTAATCACACCTTGTTAATTTGTCTGATATAGATTAACCAGCTAACTTGTTAAACACGTTCTGGCTAGATCACAATACACAAGGAAACGAACAGGACAAACTGAAGAAATCAGCCCCAGGGACCATATTGCAGATGCCATTGAATAAAAATGCAGTTTCAGCACAAGGCTCAGACATCCATCCCTCTCTAACCCAATCCCACCCATTCCACGTAAACCATCTGTTCAAAACACCAGTCACACACATATGCATGCACACAGGCTCCTCAGTAACACCCTGTCTGATGGCAAACAGCAGTTTACACCACCAGACTCTCAGCCATAAAAGCCCAGTGTGAAATCCAAAATTTACTAAAAACCACATGGGTGGCATCCTAAGCATCTATTGGCAGGAGTGAGGTTGGTTGGAAAAGCTATAAAACAATATTCATGAGGTAACATTTGTGGAAAAAAGAACACAATTTACTAACAGAGCATTGAGCTCCACAGTGATGGGAGTAGGGACAGTATTTTGTATCAGTCCTCGCTTTTGGTCTCATAGGGACAAAAAAATCAGGGTGAGAATTCAAAGATCAGATTGTGACTCATCATGGAGATGACCCTGTTATTGTCTGCAGAGTGGTGGGTCTATGTGAGCAAGCATTTGTGTTGTGTCTATTCATGTGTCTGTGAGCGAGTGTGTGTGTGGTGGCCCCCCCTTGCCATATGTGCCCTGTGCTGGTTTACAGTGCTAGGGGCCAGTGCACACAAACAAGGTCATGGCTTCATCTGCTGCACACATTGGAGAACAGACAGAGGGTTCCTCCTCCTATTTGTACGTGTGTGCATGCGTGTGCTGAGCGTGCGTGTCGATGTCTCCCTGTGTGCACTGATAAACTTGTGTTACTTTATATTGGATCCAAATCAGATTTATACGACTGATAGTAAAGCTCAAAGGTCCCTTGGTGTGTCCAGTCGTACCCAAAGACCTTGGATGCTGGAAGGTAGAATAGCCCACTGTTTATGTGTCTCTCCAAGATCAAAAAGATTTTAAATCTTTATGACAGTTTAGAACACATAAAGGCATTTACCACAGAGAGATAACGTCCAGTCCTGACCTACTAATTGCTTTTGAGACTGACAACATGTGCTGTCGGGCCAAGTGGTGATCACATTAATAATTAACAAACTATACTGATAAGAAAAACAGGCAATGTTGCCAAACCACCTTGTTTTTAAACATGGTTTTGAAATGCAGGATGTCATCTGATCGATATTTATTGCTAAAACAAAGTGGTGATTGCTGTTGCAAAGTACCATAAAGAAAAATACAAAAATAGCAGTGAAACTGTATGATAATTTTAAAAAAATCTTTAAAGCAGAGACTGGACTTCATCAACTTTACCTGAATATAGGAGTGTGGCCAGGTTTGGGTTTATTCCACGAGAAGTGGGAGGGCACAGAGAGGAACTGCTCCACGGGGCCATCCTTCTTCAGGCTGTGCAAGGTGTCATCTGAGGGAGAATCTAAGTTCGGAGACATATTTCCTTGGTCATCAAGCCCCAGCTCCCCTTTCCCAGTCTGTAGAGCCGTCCTGTCCTGTGAGGTCTTCCTGGTCTTGGATGGGATGTCTGCCTCCGAGGGGCAGCACTGAAAGGGTGACATGCCTACAGAGGGACTGCCAATCCATGTGTCCTCTGTCACGCTGCCCCGAGGTGAAGGTCCTGGTGTGGGTGTGGGAGAGTGATGAGGAGACAATGAGCTGGGATAGCAGATGTCGGCGCTGGAGTGGCGCCTCTTCCCACAGGGCGAGGTGGGACGGGAGGAAGGCCGGGAAGGTGGACGCGGGCTGAGCCAATTTTCATCTGTGACACTGGTGCGCGGCGAGTGGCAGGGAGACTGTCGGGGAGACAGGCTGATGGAGTGGGAGTGCTGGGCAAAAGCGGGGTGGTGGTGCTGCCAGTGGGGCTGCTCCTCCAGAACTCCACCACCCGTTCGAGGGGACGTGCACCCTGGTGATGTGAGCGGGGAGCCGAGGGTGAACCTTGCGGCCGCTTCATTCAGTTCTGAGTCAACATCGTCATACACGTGCGAGAACGATTCGCAGGAGGAGGCGTCAGAGTACCAGCTCCGAGAGGAGAGGCTGCTGCACGGGCTGGGGCTAAGGGAAGAGTCCCGGTATGAGTGGTCGAGTGGCAAATACAGGTGGTCTCTTGACAAAGGTCTGTCACCATGGTAGTCCCCATCAGGGCCATTGGCCCTAAGATCCTCCTCGTTGGCGTCCATCTCCTGCTGGCAGCTCGGGGAGATGGAGGTGATCTGGATACTGGGGCACTCAAAGGCCTTCGGTGCCTCCAGAGGAGCGGATGGTATGAGGGGGGAGGTGCCATACTTGGAGTCTTGTACCTCATAGCTCGTTAGCTCAGATGCTGGTTTGTGAGACTGGAGGCGCGGCGAGGTGCTGATGACTTGAGAGTGAGACTGCATGCCATGACGTGGCAGACCAATAGACTGGTGATTACTGACCATGGACTGGGGCTGGCCCACATTCAGGATATAGAACGATGTGTTGTCATCAGGCTCCAGATCTGCCAAGGAGAAATAGAGAGAAAAATGTGGATTAGCACATGTGACAAGTTTATTGATTTATTTTCATCACTACTTCTCTCCACTAAGGGTAGTGGTGATTCAAGTGCAAACTGATAGCGGGTAAAGGCAGCTTACAGCCTGAACAGATCACCAGTCTACTACAGGACAAACATTTGCACACAGACATTCACACCTTGAAGACACCAATTGACATCATAATCATGTTTGTGGACAGAGGGAGGAGGCTTGACCACCGAAAAAGTTGGGAAGTTATATAAGTTTGTTGAGGAAACACCTTCAGTTACGACTCTCACAAATGCATTCAGAGGATCAGAAGCCGACGAGCCTGTTTCCATTTATTCAAAACACAGAATTTTTTTTCACGATTGTAAAGCCTTCCTGTATTCCATTTTTGGTGGAAAGTTCAAGTTACAAAAAAAGGAGATTTGATTAGAGCTGATATCTACACCTCATCTGAATGACACATGTGTTATATAATACACTGATTGTTCACCAGTTACCTTTATTGTAATGACTGCTAATTAGTGCTGAGAGGACACTGTATTCACTCTCCACTAAAATTAAGATAAAAAGGAAATTGAATGTAATCGACTTACTAATAATTCATCCCTAACGGTCATGTTCCTCATGGCTTCACGCAGCGCTGCCCTCAACACTCTGGTTGCCAAAGTGAGATAAAATTATTTGTCCGGTTTTTCCCTGAGTTTGCGCTTGAGCCCAGTTTCAGGAAATTGGAGGCCAGAGTGTTGCTGGGTAGCAGGCAGCCACACAGGCATTGTTCCAAAAGGGATAACCGATGAACAGCACTACTCAGGAAACAAATTCACACAACGATGCGTGCTGTCGGCTGTCATCACAGCTAGCGCCGGCAGGCTATTTATACCAAAGGTCATCCGGCACAGGCAGCATGTACACAAACAAACACACCCACACACAAACAAATAGACAAGAGTCCATTGTGTGTGCGTTGGTGCTATTTGGTCAGAGTTTATTGATGAACTTCTATTGGCTCTGCTCTGCTGCTCCTGTGGGGAGTATTTCCCAGCACTCCTCTCATTGCTTCACGTGTGAAATGCTGATTGTTCAGTTGGAGACTTTGCCGGGCCAGAAATGTGAGAAGTCAAAACTTGTGAACCTCTACATTAGTACACGTGCAAGTTTTTAATCAAAGGTTGAAAGGGTTGACAAGGTTCTTCTGAGTCCACTTTGAGCATCATGAATGAAGAAAACACCCAAACATTTTGTAGGTTTGTGAACAGAAAGGAACCAAAAAAAAAGAACAAAGTGAAAATTATCAACCTTTTACTTTCCTGCCTGAAATGTTGCAAATCATTTCTGCTTTCTTGTGAAAGCAAAGACTAACTGAAGGTCACTCAGTAGAACGCAAACCTCTACCACACCAAATGTTAGTCATGTACCGCTACAGCTCCAGGCAACGCTACAAGCTCACCCATCCTGTAAATTTCACCCAAATCAGCGATGAAGTTTTTGAGTTATTCTTTTCACAGACCAAGAAACCAACCAACCAACCAACCAACCAACCAACCAACCAACCAACCAACCAACCAACAAACAAACAAACCACAGCCATCACATAACTGCTTTGACAGAGTTAAAATGTAAAGAAGAAAAACATGACAGGTAAGAATAATAGTTCTTGTGAATTAGCATTAGCATTAAAATAATACCACGATGAAATCTTTGAAATTTGGCAGCAGGGCTTCACCAAAATCAGTCTGATAGTTTACACGTTCTTTTAAGTTCTTCTAGACAACTGATAAAGACATTATAAGACTAAAGTGAGCCACCAAAACCACAATAATTTGGGCAAAGGGGTGCGAGTAGGTTATGTCTGCCATCTTTGTCCAACAGCAACAACAGTGGCGGCAGCAGCAGCAGAAAGCTTTTTATTTATAGCCGCTCGCCTTCTCACTGGCCCTGCCTGCCTGTCACAAGACCCAGCAGTGGATCCTCTGACGACAGCATCTGACTGAGTGACAGGGAGCAAGGGAAGGACAGCAGAGGCAGAAAGAAGGAAGCTGTGAAATGTCACAAAAAAGGACCCTCTGATTCAATAAGAGCCAAAATGGGGAAATAGCATGAGGAGGTTACAAGACAAGGAAGAAAGAAAAAGAGCGCAGCCATGACCACAGACACATGCATGTGCCTGAAGTGAGGGAGGCATACCAAAAGCATTCCCCAAGCGTCAGCCACTTTCCACTAACTACACGCTGCACAAAGCTCAGAACAGCAGAAGCTTTAGCTG
>JAUESF010000001.1:9218329-9230164 GCA_032274765.1 Malacoctenus tetranemus | reverse complement strand
AGCAGAAACATAAATAGCTGCACATTAAACCAGAATCTTGATGGTTGAAAACACTTCCTCTGTTGTTGTCACGCCTTCCGTCTCCTGGCTGGAGCTTTTTTTTTCTGGATGGGGAAAATGGGTGAAACATCAGTCCACCACAGGATTTGAGTTAATTAGCTCAGGGCTTGAGATTTTCACAAAAAAAAAGGGGGGGGCACAGAGAACGGGAAGACGAGAACAGACGAGACAACGCTCCTTCCTCTGCTGCTCTCTGAGGAGCTGCTGTTGCTTAACACCGCGCAGCCCAGGGGAGGAAAGACACATTACTCAGAACAAGGCGAATCCAGGTGACGGTACACAGTCGGCTTTATAAGGACTTTTTTCCCACATCGCAAAGTTTGTTTTGTAATTGTGCTGCAGCAGTCTTAATTCAAACTGTCATGTACAAGACAGTGATATAGTTATTATATGTTTATGATGCGATAGACAAAGAAATCAATGGGGGTAAACCAACAATTTACTAGTTGAATAACTAACTCTCTTGAATTTTGCAGCCATTTGCTATGCAATCGATGCTCTTCAGCGACAGAGGGTGTCAGAACTGGTTTTCAGTTCCGGCTCTTGGTCATAACGTAATAAAATGAAGCCAGTTTTCCAACTCCTGCCATCAGAAATCATTATGAGCCTCAGTGTCAGGATTTCATCCTTCAAACATTGATGAGGTAAATCTCCCACACAAACATTGTTGAAGGTTTCACCGGTGAGCAGGCACTGCTTTCATGAACAGAGGGTTGGTTTTGAAACCATAACTTGGTGGTGCTGGATCCCATTAGGGCGTCTCAAACACAGCTAACTGAGGGCAGACCCAGGTGCTTACTGAGAAATGAGCTGCTGCCCTCAAGATGAGGTGCTAATCACACACAATTTGCAAGCATAAATTGAAGCAGCGTGACAGTTAGATTTTACGTTGTTAAAATCAGACAAAGCTTTTTTCATACATGTCCGCGTCCTTTTTGTGGTTTGTTTTCAAATTTATTTTAAAGACACATGGCTTGTTTTAATATTAACAATGGAAAAGTAGTGATAAACAGCAAGCCAGTCAGTTAGCATATCACGCCGTGTCTTTCTGATGTACATTTGTGTCTTGACGGTAAAACCTGTGATGTTGCAGAAAGGTGTTGTACTGATGTCTGTGTTGACCTGGCGACAGTAATGGGAGCAGGACGGGCTGTTTTTCAGTCTTCTCAGATGACAGATGAGAAATCCCTCTGCTGGCCTGACCCACAGGTTACATTCAGCTGATGTGGAGTTTGAATCAGATGCTTCTCCTTCATCGAGTTATCTCACCTACCGCTTCTATGGCATTAGCTGCAGTTAAAGATAGGATGCTTTAATACAAGCGCTTATGAGTAGCAGGACACTGAGGAGGGTCAGACGGGGGTGACTATGTTACCTGGCCATCGGCCCTCTCCTTGCTCTGAGACAAGATTAGCCTGCCACCTAAAACCCTCCAGTGTAAGAAAAGAGGTGGGTGGTGGGAAACCCCCTCGTCAGAGCCAAACACTTCAGTCACCTTAGGAGAGGAGGTCAAACACGACAGAGGGGCAAGGGAGAGAGCACCAGGAGGGGACAGAAAGAGAGGGAGAGAGAGAGGGGAGAAAAAAGGGGAGGAGAGCAGAAGAAGCTGTTGTAGTAGCATTGTTTTATCAATGGCCTTGGTTGCGAAGCCCCTGCACTGTTCCTGAGAGCTGTCTGCGTCACATACTCCTCAAGTGTCCATACATCAGACAGCCAATCTGGTTAAATAAAGATCGCTAAGAGGCTTTGCTGTACCTAAGCTAATAATAGCTCTGCTTCACTGGGAGATGTTTCAGTGAAGCATGGATTGGTGGATCTTTGTGACCCACAGCTAAGACCATTGTGTTTTTACGGTAACCGCAGGGAACAGGCTGGTCCACCGGCGACGGTGGCATTCGCTTTGGCTTCTTGACACAAAGCTCAACAGGCCTCTGGCTGACCGTCACACTGCCTGGGGATTCTCACTTGGGGATAATCCCCTGAGACTTTGTTTCTCCCTCCTCCTACTCTCACTGCGCACAAAATGTGTCAGGGTCCTGTGACCGGCAGTGACACACAGGCCCACATTCTGAGAAAGCCCGGTTTACTACAGGGGGGAAGGATTTGTCTCTCTTAGAGAGGATGTAACGCTCAGTGCCACTGTAGCTTTCTGCGAGGGTCTCTGAGACGTTTCTCAGGGGTCTTTGTGCATAAACCGTATGTCTAGGTTAAAAAAAAGTGTTTCTGTGTGTCTGTAGTTGTGGCCTCGGTTTTACTGCATTTCTTTGCATGTACTGTATTTGACTGTCCCTTTGCATGCGTTTGTGTGCATGCATGTGCGTATGCCCCAACACACGTTACAGTCTTAGGTTACCAGCGAGACCCAACAGCATGTGGTGCTGGAGCAGGAGGGTAATCTAAGCCAGGGTTCCCTTTGTGGTGGGCAGGCGGCTTGATTAGAACAGGCTCTGCTTACATCCCCTGTACAGGAGGCTTTGTGTTCATCCCAGGCTCCTCTTTCACCTCTCTAGAGGAACCGCTGATCAACAGACCACCGCAAAAGTGTGCCGACACACAATGTGCCGTATGCATCATAAGATAAACAACAGACATATTCAATAGATGATGAATATAAATATGCACATTTTTATGTGCAATAAACAGAATCCAAATGGATGAAGTTAGGGAATTTACCGTATGACGGCGTATCGACAGTAAATGCCTCTATTTAGAAAAATGCAATTTGAAGACAAGCCATGGAGAATTAATTCTAAAGATGTAGGTTTATATATTTGTGCTGCAATATATTGTTGTTTTCATTGTCATTGTTACTGAAATTCTTATCAATCAAGATTATATGATAAAGAGGCACTCATAAATTCAAGTGTGAAAATGTGCACAATTTTATATTTCCTGCAGAAATCACAAATTAATGAATAATTCCACTGTGTTTTTTTTCCAAGAACTCTGCAGCTGGCAGGTTGCCGACGTTTCTAAACACAGAGCCTGTGACGCACTTGAGCGCATGTATTGTAAGGGTTGGCCTTCACCTGTGGCTCTAAAGCTCGCAGACTGGGTCTGTGCCAAACTTAATGGTGATCCCTGTGTGGAAGTGCATGTGTATATATAAAATTCAGTTTGTAAGACTGGAAGAAAAAAGGTAGTTATCAATACGGCTTCATCAATTTGGAGGTGTTGGGTAAAGGGAGCATCCACAACAGGACGCAGGCTCTCAGTTCGTCCTGGCATCAGCAGGTCCTTGTTATTGTCTTAAGCTGTAATGTTATGTTAAGGTTCCATCAAAAAGCCTTCCTGTGCCGTCACAGAAGACTCGCCAGCCAGCAGAGGCTTAACAATGGCAGCCTAAGCCAATGTTAACATATGCCGGCAGCTAAATTAAGCTCCTAATTAACAATCTCATGCCGAGATAACATTATGGGATAAACACAGAGTGCCAAGTAACCACCTGAACTAAATACCCACCAACGCACAACAATCCCTCTCAAACACATCACCAGCTCTGTTTTGGGTGCTTTAATATAGTTCTCCAAAGACACTGTAAATGTCATGATTTGCAATAGTTTTTATCCAGTTTACATGGTCACTTTTACCAACACTTGAAAAGCTCCTCATGGAAACGTTGACAATTTAACAGGAGGAATAATATTACATTGAATGCCATGAAACTGGCACTTTCATTAAAATGTTCCTCACACTTTATCTACAGAGGATGTGTGAAGAAGGAAGAATCCCAATAAAGCCGTAACAGCAGTTTCAGTCCTCTGTCACAAGATATGATCAGGCCCAACACAGCTCACCAGGTCGCCCACATCTGGCAGCTCTCAGAGCTCCAAATAGGTCGGACAATAAAAGGTACCTGGCTAAACTTAGTTCACGACAATCCTTACTCTAATTTAGTATTAGAACAGCAGGACCTTTTGAGAATACGTGTGTGGTGTATGAGGCATACTGCACGCATGCTGCAAGTTGTTACAGGTACCCGTGATTGTATTTTTGTTTTCAGTTCAACAGCACCATAATTAGTCTAAAAAATGCAAAAAAATAATGGGACAGCTCACTACTGATTTGTTAACTAAAGCGAGAAGTCACTGGAGGAACAAAACAGGTCTGAGGTTTCATTTACTTCATCCTACTCAAAGCGACATTAACTTGTTGGAGTCTTCAATGACCATTATGTTACCCCACAACCTTAGCAAGATAGCTGTTGAAGATACTCAGAAATGAAAATGTTAAAATCAAAAAATAATCTCAAAAAAATGCCATAAAGAAAAATGTATAGCCATGGCTTCAATGTAGAAATTTATTTCAGCCTCAAGCCAATAATAATCAAAGATTTTAAAATTAAAACTGAACTCTGAGGCATAAATTGAAATATGCTTTTGCCTCCCATGCGGCCAGCAAATACTTTTTTGGACACATCGTCTGAAGAAGTGGTTTCTGAGTAAAAGTCATCCTGGTTATCCGATCCCATCCTGCATCAAATTGCACGCTCTCATTTTTCTTCTTAATTCAGCTCTGCCAAGTCAAACTTTAGATGCAGTTTAAAACAAAAATTGGCAATAGAATTGAGAAGGGGGGGAGCACCAAAGTACATCAGGAGGTTGGCCACCAAGGCGAACACAAGCAGCTCGATGGCCTGCAATAACCCAGAACAGATAACATCAGAAGCTACTGCTTGCAGGGGTGACATTTAAACAATCTGTCAGAGCTGACTGTGCATGTGCCTGAAAAAGTCAACCGAGGAGAGAAAGGCATAGAGAGAGGCAGAGGAAGAAAGAGAGAGAGAGGGAAGAAGAGCAATACCAGGAAGGAGGGCATACAGGGAGACCAAGCTTTTGTTTACAAGTTGAGAGAGAGAGAGAGAGAGAGAGAGAGAGAGGCTGACAGCGTGAGTGTGTGAGCAGAAGGTTTAAACCAGAGAGCCACAAAAAAGTGGACACTTTCAAATAATAGGACGGACGAAGTCAGCGAAGACCAGACTAAGAACAGTGGTGATTACACAAGCATCTGAAAAACTTTAATACGACCAGTTTCATCACAATATATCTTGACCATCACGTTGTCTAGGTAATGTGACCCCGATAAAAAACAAACACATTTCTTAAGAAAGCAATTGCCATTACAACCTTGACCTGCTGTCCCTCAGGTTAATTACTATCTGCACGGCAGCAGAACTACCTCCCATTTACTGGGTTGGTTCAACAGTTGCAGAGTAGATAGTGGTGATAAGATGTGACATAATAAGAATACCACATACATCAGTGAAAGGTGCTCTGACTTGAGAAGAGCCACAGTTCACGAAAGAAAAAGTAGGGAGAAAAAACAAACGAGAAAAACTATCCGGAAATGATCCAGGAGCAAACAGGAACACAGCAATTTCCTTCTGAAAACATAAATAGGAACAATTCATCCACGATTTCCAGATCGAATCTGAAAACCTTTCCTTTAGATTGTTTTCACAGATTAACAACATCCTACCTGTGTACAAAAAAACAGGTCTTGAAAAAGAACGATTCGTGCTTTTTTGAGTCAAATCGCTTGGTTGACGATCATCACCAGATAGACGAGCAAGTTTGATACACAATTGGTGTATCCTGCGCGCATAGCTGGTGTCAATGTACAAATAAGCTCCATTCTGTGTTTTACCCATGTTGTGAGGTCTGATCAGCAACTCGGACCGCTAATGGGAGGCATACAAGTAACCTATCTCACGAATCTCATCAGCAACTTCATGTCAGTATTCTTTTTCAGTGAGAGGCCTGAAAAAATCCTGTACTTTTTAAACCCATTTTTTTCATTGATGTGATACTTTTTCATTAGACGCACAACGTGAGAGGGACCAGAAGAACCAGCGTGAAGTTGAGGTGCCGATATCAAGCATTAGACCTACTGAAATATGGCTTGAAGCGGGCAGCCAAAAATAAAGTGGGATTCAATTCACACTTACTCTGTGTTGCAGGCCGCGCTTCACGGCAAAAGGAGAGCAGCGAAAGAATGAAAAAAAAAAACTACATGCAGGCGTTCAACAGCTTTCTCTGGTGTAATGCAGCCTCTGACATGTTGATACAGCGCAGCCAGCGGTAGCTTCAGTTACACTAAATTTAAACTAGACAGATGCCACACATAGTTACTCATGCCTCGCCCCGGGGAAACAAACGTCTCATTCATCACAGTGGGTGCTGGGACCCCCTCTATTCTCAAGGGTTAGGGGGCACCCACATGGTGATCCAACTCCACATGTAGACCTCATGCATGACTGTCTGACATTTGACCTGCTTGACTTTTACGTTTCCATTAAATAAGTTGTAGTTGGAGGTCAAATTTTGTTCTCCTCATGGAAAACTTGTCACTTTTAAGGGATATTTGCAAATTTGGTTCAAACTGGCTTTTAGAAGCAATAAGTACTTGAGGGTTTTTTTTTTTATTCTAGAAATTTCTTTGATTTTGACAATTTTGGTCCCAAGAAGTGACCCATTTTTTATTTGGGTCATTTCTAAAATTAACAATCATTTAAGTTGTTAGAATTAAACATTTTAAACAAAAATAAATTGACATTCTTGGTGAAGTGAAAGCAGTGGAGACTATGAGAAAACTTTTTTTGTGCAAAGTAATGTTTGGACTTTTAGAAATGCCTAAATTTAGCAGTAAAAATGTGCTCTGGAATGTTTTGTTGTGAGGTCTTTCTTATTGAGAAACAATCAAACACTATTCATGTCACATCTCGCAACACCTTTTTATTGTAATACCAGCTGTTTGTCTGAAAGATGGCACCCACCCCTCAACCTGGGAGTCTAGACACGCATCCACACAACACACACCTGGCCCAAGCCTTGGAGGGCCGACACACTCACCTGGTGAAGTGGCGCACAACATTCTTCCACTCCTCCACTCGTCAAGATCGCAAAGTGCTCGAGCAGTAAAAAGCTGAAGGCTGCAGACGTGCTGGGACGAGAGGGATTCTCCTGCTGTAAGTACGAACGAGTCACCAGAACCTGCCGCCTGCCCTCTGCCACTCTCTTTGGGAGCTCAAAATAGTCCACCATGAGAGCGATGTAATTTCAGTCTTTCAGTCTTTCCCACGACAAGGACTGAGAAGATCGTGCTCTTGGTTCACAGGAGCAGAGCAATGACAACAACATAGACAAGAGCAAGAAAGTCTCCCCCACTGGAAGCTCTCAGTTTGATCACTTCACTCGGAGAAAAATGCGCCTTGACAAATACTGATATCTAAGCATGAAAGAGACAACCCGACAGGTACAACACACGTCACAGCCCATTACCAGAACAAAATCCAACCTGACTAGTCTCTAAGTGGCTGTGGTGACTGCTGGCATCTGGAGATTTCATTAGCCTAGATCAGTCCCTCTCTGATGTCACTGGTGGTTTCTTTCATATCCTGAGAAAGCAGGGAGAGGAAAGAAGCCTCAGTCATCCTGATGGCAGCGCTGCAGTTCTCCGCGCTCATTCAGCAACAGCTACCGAAATGAATAAAATCGAATTGAAAAAAGTACGGCGACGTACAAGAAATAAAGTTTTCAGGGTGAAATCTAACAGAAAAGCTTCGAGACAAAGGTTTACGCAAGGTGAGCGGCTAAGAAAGACGCTGTTTGTGTCCCTCTCGCCAGCAGCCAGAGAGTGGTGCGCCCCCCTCTCCTTCCATCCCACCCTGCCATCTGAACCCCACATGGCATGTCTGGGCTGAGAGCCAGACACCTCCGCAGTGGATCTACTACTCTGCCACCCATTATGGACACTTCGCCCCCCCACCCGCCTCATATCACCTCTCACACCCAATGAGGCCACTGTAAAATCGTGACCTGGGTAATCCAGCGCTCGCCAATACCTATTCCTAACACTCAAGTCACTTCACGGGAGACGCTCTTCAACAAAACGGGGCAAGTGGTGCTTTAGGGGTAAGCCAAAATACTTGTTCCAATACAGTATCATATAGGATGTATCAAATATATAAATGAAGCGTTCAAATACAAAAAAAAAGGGTTGATATGCGCCATACATACTTCCAGGTTAACCCTGTTCCATTCTGTAAATAAGAACAGGCTCCAAGACTTTTCTATAGCAAAGACAACCATCATACCAACATGTCTAACACTGGTACATTCAGTACTATTTGTTGCACAATGCTAATGAGGCATAAGCTTCAAAGTGAAAATCGTAATCGGCAAGATGATTTACGGCTTGCGTCATTCAAAGCGTGACTGACAAGAGCCGCTTTCCAACCTGTTGGTTTTCCCCACCTCACGAATGTTTGTGAAGCTGTTTGAATTTCTTTGATGGCTGCCGAAAGGAAATCCTTGATTCACAAAAAGAAAGTGTACCTCAAGAAAAGGTGGGAAATATAGAAAGTGAGAAAAGCACATGTTTGGGATGTGATATTATTCAAAACACCTTAAATAAGTGATCTAAATAAAGACAAATGTGTTCATGAAGCATAGCGTGTCATCGGGAATCTATGGGGATTTTAAGAATGAAGATAAAAGAATGTTTTCACGGAAATTTAAATCGTTACCTAATATTTACACTGTCATACAAAAGGATAAGATGACAAAACCTTTAAAATCTTGCTCAATCACAGGACATTGGTCACACTAAATACCCATATTGTCCAGTACCATTTCGTACCATAATAGCAATAGAGGACACAACAAAATGATGCCTCAAACTGAACTTTAGGCGATGGAAAACTATGTTAGAAGAGCAGTATTTTTGTTGGTATCATACATTTTCCCCGCTGCTCTGCGCAGATTGGCTGTTTTTTTCCATTGCTATTTTTAGCTTCTTCTGGTGGAAAAGAAGCTTCTTCTATGTCATGATTTATAAGTTATGTGTGTTCCCGCTGAACTTTTCCTGATGTGCCAACTTTTCTTCTTGGGATGGATAAGAAAAAAACCTAATGAGTCTTTCTTTGAGCCTCCGTGGGATTCTAATGAACAAATTTTAAATGTCTGTATCAGAAAGGTGCAACTCAATTTTATTTTTTTCTTTAACAAGCTAAAAACGCAAAATATTAAAAGACGAAAAAATCAAAACTCAGTTTCCACTCATAAAAAACAAACAAAAAGTCAACTACTGACCTTGAGGGTCAGGGTTGTTGTTTTTTTTAACTTTTAGGTGCTCAGGAGAGGCTATAAAGCTGATCTTAAATCAAGTTGGAGTTTTTGTTTGGAGGGATTTTGCTGATAGGTATTCGCCAAAATTCAACCCACCAATCTGTTTTTATGGTTGATGGCTTTTTTTTCAAAAATAATATTGCCAGGCGTACCAAAAAAAGGCCTGCGGCCGTTGCTGTTTTGAGCATTTTTGTCATTAATTCTAAATGTCTTTGTCTCATTTCCTCGGTAAGCTGCCTGTGAAACAGATTTGTTTCAAATGTGTGTTTCTCCTCCCATCAGGGGAAAACCCTTACAATGAGTTTGCCCATTTCCTATGAATAGAACGGTGGAATACTTTTCCTCCGACAGACGACTGTTTCCTGAGCAACAAGTGAAAACAGAGAATGTGTGACAGTAAAGACAGACGGCCTCACACACAGAAAAATAGTAAGAACAAAAAGCCACTCGAAAAGGAGGTGTATTATTGTGTGCACACAACTTTCTCATCAAATCAATATGATGCAAGAGAAAAAACCAGCAAGCTAGCTGCCGATTGTGTTGACAGTGGAGTGTGCAGGAAAACATTTCACAAGTCAGTTTATTTAGGTTCCAAAAACAAAGACGAGCACGAGATTTCTAATCACTGTGGGTTTCTTTAGAGTAGACTCTTCATGCCACTGCTAAAACTAAACCGAGCACTTTGGAGGACATTACCAGGACTGCCTGTAGGGGCAGTAAAACGTATTAATCCCAAAGCAGCACAAGCGACACGTAGCGGTAAGAAATTCAGCAAAGCAGAAACCTTACATAGGAACACAGAAGGTTCTCCGGGTTGCAACAAAGACAAGCCCCGACCTGAGCTTTGCCTCGAGTCAAAGAGACCAACTCATAAGTGTGCAACTCCCTGTTACTGTGGTTTAGAGAACCTGTAGTACACTCCAGTTATTAATTTGGACAGCCGCCCCCCCCTTTTGGGCCAAGTCACAGAGCCTGGACTAGATTAAAACCACTTGCACAGTGGTCCTTTTATTCCTACGCATATTCCAAAGTGCACTTTTTCCCCCCTTGTCCCATGTCCAGAGTAAACTCCCCTTTCAATCGAAGGAAAAATTGATTTAAGATTGCTCGAGCCAAACGTTCGAGGAGTCATTGCTTTGCCCATGAATGGGACGCATCTGGAGAATTCACTCGTTCCAGTGGATCGGACCCAATGACAGAAACAAGGGCGAACGTAACAGTGACGCACAGACAGAAGACAGCACATCTAATTCCAAAACGGTTATGTTTTGAATCCAATTCCTCACCATTCTGATTAATACTAAATATATCTACAGTTGGGTGGTTTGACACAAACGTTTCCAATTATTTTTCCAAAATTAATAATAACCCAAACCTAAAAAGGCAACTGCCTCTGTCAGCACTCAAGTATGCAATTATTTTAACAATATCAGACCACTGATTTTCCTGAAGCCTCTACAGCCACTCGACCTGTCGTTTCACTCTGATGCCACCTGAGTCTAGCATCCACCGAGGGGTGGGGGGGTGGGGGTTGACTTGTTTTTCGACAAATAAAATGTGGGCATAGATGCGTACAAATGTGTGCATATATGTCCTGGTCTGACATCATCAATCATTTATAAATCCGCTATTTAGCAAACACGTCTGCACAACTGTGGCGAACTCGTACTATTCTTTGCTTTTTCTCTCGCAGCAGGTGAATTCTTGAAATCTGTGCTGTCACTCTGCTGTGTTGTAAATGTCAGTGTGGTGAGGTATGCTCCACTCAATGATGAGACACTTTACTCATTTGCATATGGGTAGCATTTGTTTAGCTTTGAGAGACGCTCTCAAGTGCGCTAAGCATAGCCACAGAAAAAACTCATGAAAACAAGGAATCTATCCGTCGATTATCTGCATGGTTCACGGTACTGAACTTTTTTTGCAACATACCACTGAACTGCTGATTATCTTGCACCACTGTGAGGTGATACGTCGCTCCTTATTGCCAGATGGTGAGCAGCCATTCACTATAAACAGACAGTTTAAGTTTACTAAGTTTAGCTAAATTATAGGGAATAAAAAGTATTTGAAAACTTCTTCAAGTTTTTTGCTATGATCAATTTGTTACTGTAAATAACGGTTAATTTTGGTATTTGTTCACTAATGACAACTATCACTGCTGCAACATGTCTGCGTTTTTGTACTGTTTCATTGCACGTTGATGAATGCTCTGAAGAGATTTGACTATAAAGCTACAAGATAATATTCAGCTCAATAATTCCATTTCATTTGAATAATGATATAAGTCACGTCCTTTCAAGTTCATGACATTTAAACTCCCACCGATCACTCACTTTATTTTGTTGTTATGAATGCAGTTACATTCCTCTGTCGCTCTTCATGAATTAAATAAGCTCAATGCACACGTTTAAAATTTCACTTCCTCACAGCTTTAAACTATCAAATAATAATTTGAACAAATGTGTTGTTTGAGTTTTGATATTCTTTTGTGCAAAATATAAAAAAGGCGAGAGTAACATCACAACCACATTAATTGCAAGTTAATAAAGCAGCTACAAATAAATGGGTTTTCCTTGAATTTCAATTTCTAATTTCAGCTCAAAAATAATGTTTTTATCTACAAATATCATCTAAACTGAGCTAT
>JAUESF010000001.1:9128876-9139579 GCA_032274765.1 Malacoctenus tetranemus | reverse complement strand
GAGCCGATCGGACGCTACGACCAGGCCACGGACACCATCATGAACGTCACGGAGAACATCTTCAGCTCAATGGGAGATGCAGGTGAGTCCAGCTGCTGGGGCTCCTTCAATACATGTTTCCTTCAAGCAACGAGCATCGGGGAGTTTTTCAACCTGATGTTTTTAGTTGTCGATGTCCCTGAATGAGACATTTACCCTGAAAAAGCACATTGAAAAGTGTCTCCAAAACTTCTCCACCTGAAATCTGACCTGCCGACCCCGATGTCACGACAGCGTGATGTGAAATGGCTTGATATGGCTGGAGATTCCTGCAGCTCAGGTTTGCCGTCTCCATGTCTCGGTGTGTCAGCGAACGCCTCGCGCCGTCCTCCTCTCCGAAGGGAGTGACACGACGAATGGGTTCGCATGAATCACTGTCTGGAAGGCCGAGACGCCAGAGAGAAGCTGACAGTGACGTGAACAAGTCTGACACAGAGAGAGAGAGAGAGAGAGAGAGAGAAAGGCGCAGAGAGCGGCGAGGAGCAGAGGTCAGCTTCGACGAATCGATCGGGCTGATAGACGGGGCCGACTCGTTGCTTGTTCGGCCTCAGTAAATGCAGCCGGTCGGAGGAAACCGTCTCTGAACCTTTGGCAGATACGTCAGGTTGTTTCACACCTGGCAGAGAGAAATAGCCCGAAAGAGAATAAAAGAGAGCGCGTCCTTCAGTAGTGGACTGTTGGCTCATCAGCTGATACATTCACATGAATTATGGAGGTTCACTGCCAGACGGCCTGCCAAGTCTGCTTTGACACAGAGAATATAGACTCCGTCTCTCTTGTTTCCTTTTTGTTAAATCTCGTTAGTCTGATACTGAGAATATATCAGAGAGGGAGAGAAATGCCAGAGCTTCTCGGACACGAGCGAGCAAACGTTTCCTCGTGAGACCTGATCAAAATCATCCGGATAACAGCAACCTGGAAAAAAGCGAGATACCTCTGAGTCTTGTTTTTTACTGCTCACAGTCACTTTTTAAAGATTACAGCAAGCTGACGTCTGGCCCCTTTTATTGTGAAAGGTTACTTTGTGTTAGTGTTCAGTAAGCGCTGTGGTGTGCTCATAGTTTTCTGCTGAAAAGGACGGCGGCACCGGCAGGGTCGCTCAGTGCAATTTCTTATCGACTTGTCTCAAAATGTTCTTCTCTGACCACTCCTATTGTCCCCAATGCCCCCCCACCACCACCACCCCCTCCAGGAGAGATGGTCCGCCAGGCCCGGGTCCTGGCTCAGGCCACCTCAGACCTGGTGAATGCCATGAGGTCCGACGCTGAGGCCGAGGTGGACGTGGACAACTCCAAGAAGCTGCTGGCAGCGGCCAAGCTGCTGGCCGACGCCACTGCACGGATGGTGGAGGCAGCGAAGGTAACGCACGCACTCGTCTGACGTCTGGCGCGTTTGTTCTGTAAGATCTTCCCGTTGTGGCTGACTTATTTATTTTCTTTTCATATTTGGCTGACGAGATTTGGAGTTTATGAACAGTGATGGGATTTTTTATTTTTAAAGCAAAGCAGGTGAAGCTCCAGAAGGTTGAGCTTTACTTTGGTACACGCAGAGTGACCTTTACTGTGACAGGAGATGGGAAGGAAGCCAGACACACAGAGTGTGTGTGTGTGTGTGTGTGTGTGTGTGTGTGTGTGTGTGTGTGTGTGTGTGTGTGCGTGTGCGTGTGCGTGTGTGTCCTCTTAGTATATGTGCGTAATAAGGGCAAAAGACAAGTAAAGATGCTTCAGGAGGGGACTCTACTTGATCTTGTTGGTCGGGTGTTAATTCTTCGATAAAAGACGACCTTTAAAACTTTTCCCAAAAAAACACCAATGTTGAAAGCCAAATCCAGAGGTCAGCCAAGTGAACTTACTTTCTGCTGCAATAGTAAGGCTCCAAAGGGTACATTGTCTAAAATATAAGGCAATTTATAAAGCAGTGTAAACTTAAGAGAACAGGTTCATTTAAGATGTTTGTTCTTCAGTTTGTTCTTCAAAACATGTTTGTTTTCTGCAGCTCTGCATCTAAACTGGCTTTGATGCAGTTCTGAGATTGTTTACTTTGTTTCTTTATTGCCATAGATTATAATAATGTCAGAGCTCTTTCAAAGACTTGTCATTCCCCTGATATCACTGTGCATCAACACAGCTGGGAGTCCTCTACACGTTGCTAACGACGTACGGAAAACAAAAGGAAGCTGCTTCTGATAATTTGCGCCCAGATTAAATTTCCATGTAAACATTAAAATTGAATCTCTTCACATCCAGGTGTATTGCATTGAGTTCAGCAAAGCAGTAGGAGTTGTGCAGATCCTCACTTCCACACGGCAATGAACTAGTATTACCCTACAAAGGCATTCCAATGCAGAAATACACCTAAAATCAGACATGAAAGCAGAAATAATGAACGATTCTCAGCAATTCAATTTAGTCCTGTTCATGAAAACGTTTTCATTACTTTTTTCCTGCTGCACACCCGCAAAGAAAAAAAGGGGCCATTGAATGGGATCTTTGGCAGACAGCTGAGGGGCAGCTTTGGCCTCCGCGCCGCTCGCCTCTCCCTCCATCCAAACCATTTATCTGGCTGCTATCTGCCATCTCGCCACATCAGTCTCATTATCTGTCTCCAGAATCGCTCACTGATATTAATAACTCTCCACTTCCACCATGAAAATGAAATGATGCCCTCCAGCTGGTTTGTCGGCTTTTCGCTGCCAAACTTAGCACCGTCACAGCTGGGTGTTTGTTGGTGTCAATGGAGGCTGAGACCTCAGCCAGCCGTTGCCTTGGCAACTAATTATTGAGTTTACCCAGTATAATTTGATTGTTTGTTATTTGTCTCTCCAGCATCAATTACATTCCACCTTTCTTTCCTGAAGTCAGTTTCTGATTTGCTTCTTTTGAGAAACGTGTTTGCTGCCACAGTTTGACGCACTTTGCATTTGAAGGCTACTTCTCAGTGACAAACTCTCATTTGCGATACATTTTTGCCCCCCCCCCCGTTTTGAAAGCTGCACTTTTTAATAATTATGCAAATTGGCTGTTCTATTTAAATGGTGTCAGCAGTTGCCAACAGGCAGATGACAGCTGCAAAATCCACCGCCTTGAAAAGGTTGCTAATTTCACTGTGATTAATGTTCCAGTTAGTCACACGTACAACGTCTAAGAAGACCAAATTCTCCTCATTTTCTCTGTGTATACTGTGTTATTTCAGGTTGTTCTAACCTTCTGCCAGAAGCAGCAGCAGCAGCAGTGGCAGCAGCAGCTCAGGGGTTAAATATTATCTTGAAGCCGCGGGCTGCCATGCATGCCGTCCTCCCTCTGTAGCTGTAGGTGATGCTCCCAATTAATTACCCTAATGGAAGACGCCTCGCTATCTCTCCAGCCGCAAGAGACGAGCAGAGGCGAAAGTATCGGCTGTCACCAAATTCAAGTCAACTTGCACAGAAATCCGGAGCGAGAGAAGGAGCTGCTGGTTGATGTGAATTATAATCGCTCCTGACATTCAGTCATCAACAAAGAAGTGACTGATTGCATTAACTCTGTCAGGCTGACTATGACAGGAGACATTTTCCTTCTGTCGTGCTTAAATATCCACAAATGTGTGGATGGGATTTGTACAAACACTCACAATGTGATGTGAAAGTGCAGCATGATGTCGGTGTGTATTTTCCATGCAAACATGCATGCTGATGTGCTCCTTTGCTTCAGCAGAAGGTGATATTCAAGTGATGTTGTCTGGAAAATGTTTGAAGTTGTAACTTGTGTGCGTTTTTTTTTTTTTTATTACAAAAGGTTTATCTAAATAAGTGTCCTCCAAATAGTTGAGGTTTTTTTTTTTTTACACCCTGATATTCGATGCTGTTTATGCCGTGAATAAATGTTTGTTGAGCGTATGCTGATCCGTGTGTGTCCTCAGGGTGCTGCGGCGTACCCAGAGAATGAGGACCAGCAGCAGAGGCTGCGGGAGGCGGCGGAGGGGCTCCGCGTGGCCACCAACGCCGCCGCTCAGAACGCCATCAAGAAGAAACTGATCAACAGGCTGGAGGTCAGAACCCCACCCCCACCCTCCACCCACCCCACCCACCGTTACATTTGGAGCCATGCTGCTGAGTTACAGCAGAAAGATGCCAGCGTTCCCCCCTGGAAACTTTGCCAGCGACGGGGAAGAGGGGAGGGGGGATCGGGCACAGCAGTGATATACAAGCTCCAAAACATGACATTCAATAGTAAACAGCAATTCTAAATGTCACCGTCTCTAAATGTTTTCAGACACTCTCTCAGCATCTACAAATTACCTCTGATGGCAGCGAAGCTCAGCAAATATCAGATGTTGATTTTCAACAGCAGTTTTTTTCCCCCCTCATTTAAATGTCACGCCGGGTTTTTTTTTAGGTCGCTCGGTTTGGCCTTATTTGCCTCAAGGCTGTGATTTGCTCTCAGCGTGATACCACTTTAAGCAAATGTATTAAAGTCATTATCAAAGGATTAAATATTTCACATCATTTGTTAAACACTTTGTGTCGCGCAGATTCTTCTGCTTTGGCACGTGGTGCTTTCATGTCCGCAAGTTCGACTGTTTGAAGACGTCCTGATGTGTCTTTATCTTTGGGTAACTTGATGGTGGAGTCATCAGACCGATGTGACCCTCCCCAAAAGACATGTTTGCACAGATGGGGCTGGTGTCAAATTACAAGCTGTGGATTTCAGAGACCGCCCAGTCGTCTGTGCAGCTTCTGTGCCGCTTTGTCCAAATGGATTCACGCCATTCGGCAACTTTGGACACAGACGCCGACACCTGCCGTGTTTCACGCGTGTGTCTTCTGTCCGTTTCACCCAGAATGCCGCCAAGCAGGCCGCGGCCGCAGCCACTCAGACCATCGCCGCCGCTCAGAACGCTGCCGCCTCCAACAAGAACACAGCTGCTCACCAGCAGCTGGTGCAGAGCTGCAAGGTGAGGAGCCGCCCTGACAGCGACCCCATGGCTCGCATCTCCACTCTGAGACATCATTAGTGCTGCAAATATCAGTTATTTACACACTCAGAAAACAAAAAAGCTTCCAAGGTTCATTAAATCTTGACACTGACGAGGCCGTCGGTTAAAAGAATTGATAAAGCTTCTGAACTTGTGTTTTATCAAATTTACTGTAACTATAATTATTTTTCTTATGTTTTGGGCTGCAATTAGAAAGAATATTACAAAAACACCTGAAATATTCAAGTTTAATCAGATCTGAGTTAATTAATACAGAAGATTCTCTGTTAGAAAAAGGGACCTTGACAGGCTTGAAATGTAGCAATGACTCAAAAGAATGATATTATTGATCAATCATAGAAGTAAATGAAAGAAGTGATCTTTGTGTAGCTTTATATTCTGACTTGCGTATTCATGTGCATCTGTTTCCGTGTGTGTTTGTGTATGTGTGTGTGCGTAGGCGGTGGCAGACCACATCCCACAGCTGGTCCAGGGGGTTCGCGGCAGTCAGGCCAAACCTGAGGACCTGAGCGCGCAGCTCGCCCTCATCATCGCCAGCCAGAACTTCCTGCAGGTGCACCTTCCTATGACTGTGCCATTTTTCAGTCCAGTTGCTAAAAGGGATCATTAAATGTACCTAAATATTCACTGTGAGCCACTTCAGAGCTACTCTGGGAACTGAGTTGAAGGTATAAATAGTGTTGCGGTTGAGTGGGGACCCATCAGAAATAGGCTAGTAACCTCTTTTTGGTGTAAGGAGGCACTTAAGGAAGCCCTGCTTTGATATTTGTGTGTGTTTTGATGTTTCAGTCGTATTTTTTGGGGCTCCACGGCGACCTGCTGGTGAAATATCAGCACATAAAAGTTGCTATTGTCCAGAGAAACACTTGTTCCTCATAAAAGTGTTTTCACTGAGCACCTCCTGCCGCTTTTCTCCGTCTCCGTTTCTCCGTGAAACAAAGTTTCTCCTCGTCTTTTGTTTTACCGCAGCCCGGCAGTAAGATGGTGACCTCGGCCAAGTCGTCTGTTCCCACGGTGACGGATCAGGCTGCAGCCATGCAACTGGGTCAGTGTGCCAAGAACTTGGCCACCTGCCTGGCTGAGCTGAGGACGTCTGCACAGAAGGTAGGACGCACCACACAGGGGAGCCGTGCCTGGAGCAGAGCATTCATCCCATCCCTGCAGGAACCTGTGTAGTTCTATTGTACTACCAATGCATGTCTAATGCATTCAAGTACATTTTATTTGTCTAAATATTTTTTTACATTTTGCACAGAAATTTGAATGATTTCAACTTGTTGCAGTGGTTGATGCAACTTCACAATCAGTGTTTTGATCAATCTTTATTACTAATAAAGCTCTTTTCAGACTAAAAGCTTTCAAGATAAAGTGTTTCACAAGTGACTTACTGGAAGATTAAAAGAGAAACATTCACATGTTGATACATCTGCAAATATCTTGTATGTATTTGTGCACGTGCATGCACACAGAAGTGTTCAGGAGCATTGAAATTACCTGTGGTGACCAATGTGTGCCTGAAACAAGAAACAAATAGGAAGGAATCACAGACAATATGAGACGGCAGCAAATCTCAAATAAATGAAAAAAGTTAAATTGAATAGTGCTTAAACGTACAGTGAGACAGGAACCATTGTGAGAAAGTAAAACCCTCAGAAAGTCATTTAACGGAGGATTTATTGAAGGACTTTTCATGTTTTAGCAGCTTTCTAACCTGAGCAACAAAACGTGCTCATATTAGTGGAGCCGCAGGCCACAGCTGAACTCCCCACCTCTCCCGCTCGCCTCTCCAGGCTCATGAAGCGTGCGGCCCCATGGAGATCGACTCCGCGCTGACCTCCATCCAGACTCTGAGGAGTGAGCTGCAGGACGCCAAGCTGGCCGCCGCCAACGACCAACTGAAGCCGCTGCCGGGAGAATCGGTAAAGCGGCGCCGCCGCGGCTCCTCTGACGCACACTCGTGCCGTTTCCCACCCTGAGCGGAGCTCCGTGGAGCCGAGGGCTTTCAGCTTCTCTTTTCTTCTCTCAACCTTAGTTGGAGAAGTGCGCTCAGGACCTGGGCAGCACCTCCAAGTCAGTGGGCTCCTCCATGGCTCAGCTGCTCACATGCGCTGCACAGGGAAACGAACACTACACAGGTGGGTCCTGCTGGCGACCTCAGACTGAGCTTCGATGACGATCAGGAAAATATTCCCATCCCGGCAACAACACCACCTTTCTGCAGTGACACCAGAAGTTCTGCCTGTAAACTTTCGGATCATTAAATGTTGAGTCTTTGGTCCCGCCGCATCCCCACAGCCGTTGTGAGCGCCCACTTACTATTATGGGATGTTGGTTTTTGTGTTGTGTTGAGCTGTACGTGTGCTCGCTGCCTTTCTGACCTTCATGCTGCATCATTAGTCTCGTTCTTTGCGTGCACTCACGCGGCGAAGGCGAAGCCTGCTGCAGGTTTTATTACCTTCAGCGAGCGTTTGGTAAAAAATGATGTGCTGTAAATTAACCAGAGAACCTGAGGAGGAATGTTCCCTTCATCTGAGGCCTGTTTACGCACGAGCAATCTCATTTAATACACAGTATTATTGCGTCTTTCCATTTGCTTCATCCCATCCAGCTGATGTATTGCAGATGAGGTGTCACTTTTTGTTTTTTATACACACTCCGTTTTGTTAAGCTTGTTGAAGCACATTAGCCTCAACAAGTAAATCACCTTATTTACAACAAACAAACCGTCCTCACAGTTTTTTATCATGTGAAAATAAAGACAAATGTCTCTCTAAAAGTTTCTGCTGGTAAAGTGCTCGTGTGTCCGTCCACCTGCTGACCTTTGACCCTGCGTTGTAGGCATCGCAGCCAGAGAGACGGCCCAGGCTCTGAAGACTCTGGCCCAGGCGGCCCGCGGCGTGGCCGCGTCCACCACCGACCCCAAGGCCGCCGCCGCCATGCTGGACTCGGCGCGCGACGTCATGGAGGGCTCGGCGCTGCTCATCCACGAGGCCAAGCAGGCGCTGGTTTCTCCCGGAGACGCGGAGAGCCAGCAGAGGCTGGCGCAGGTCAGGGCCATTCGTGTGCTGCGTGGGGGGAGGGGGGAGGGGAGGGGGGGGTCCATTATTTTTCAACGCGCCAGCGGGGCCAGGACGGCTCGGTCCAACTCCCATCTTTCTGTCAGAGTGCAGCACCTGTGCCAAACGAGTCACTGCATCAAATGCTGATGAAAACACAATCCAGCATTTCAGTGAAACGGAATACATTTTATGCTTATGGAAATGTGGACGCACTGATTAAATTACAGCAATGGTAACCTCATCATTGCCAACATTTTGCAGTTTTTTGTGGCTTTACTAAATCATCATTTTTATATAAATAATGCAAAAAAAACAGTGTAGAAACTAATTAAAAAAGAAGACAAAGCAAAACTGCTTTTTAAAAAATGTCTCCTGTTCAGCACTGTTGGCTCACTGTCTTTGCATCCCAATAATGTCTTTATCAAAGGTCCGTATCCTCTTGCCTTTTTATTTCGTTGCTTTGTTTATTGTCTGCTTTGCACAGCCAGTCACTTCACCGGGACAATTTGAATGATATCCGATATCAAGTTCCTTCAGCGAAGGAACCCGTCGCCTCGCCGCTCCCTGCTGCCTCTCTTCACAGCTGTGCACAGACGACACCTTCTCACCCGCTCCGCTGTCGCCCGGCTGTGTGTTGCAGGTGGCCAAGGCGGTGTCTCACTCCCTGAACAACTGCGTCAACTGTCTGCCCGGTCAGAAGGACGTGGACATGGCTCTGAAGAGCATCGGGGAAGCCAGCAAGAAGCTGCTGATAGAAACTGTGAGTCCGGCACGGGACTCCTCCCAACCTTTATCGGACGTCCGACAGCTGATTGAAGGAAAGCAGCTCGCGGTGGATCATGAAAGTCAAGACACATAAGATTTAAACAACTTTTAGCTGCTAATACAGTGACTACAGCAGCATTCATTTCAATAATAACAGTTTGAGATGTTGTTAGAGTGATTTTTATGAAGCATCAGTAACAATGTTTGTTCTGACACTCATGAGACTTAACACAGCATTCATTGTACACACAATTTTCAGGCTCACAGAAACATTCACACAATTTTCCCAAAAGAGGTTCTACGTGATAAGTGATGCGCATTTTTGCACAGAAACTGAGAGATATCTGCAGAAACAAAGTTAAACCTATAATAAGCTACAGGGACTCCTTGAACAGGTGTTGTCACTGTTTTAACATATCTACCTGCTGTAACTGAGTGTTTGTAGCCGAGTGCCTGCCTTCCCTCTGACACTCTCCTCTGTCTGCTTGGTCCAGATCCCTCCGGCCTCCAAGTCGTTCCAGGAGGCCCAGAGCGAGCTGAACCAAACGGCAGCGGACCTCAACCAGTCAGCTGGCGAGGTGGTGCACGCCTCCAGAGGCTCCAGCAGCCAGCTGGCCGTGGCCTCCGGGAAGTTCAGCCAAGACTTCGATGAGTTCCTGGATGCCGGCATAGAGATGGCCGGACACACTCAGGTCGGTCTCCGAGTCCAGTGAGAGTGTTCATGTTTGTGCCTTCTGCATCTCTAGTAGCTCATTAGAAGCTCAAAGGTGGACACAACATTTGAAGTTCCAGTGACTCACTGCTGTGCACTGAATGTGTCGATTCAGAAAAAGGACGACCAGGTGCAGGTGATCGGGAACCTGAAGAACATCTCCATGGCGTCCAGCAAGCTGCTGCTGGCTGCCAAGAGTCTTTCTGTGGACCCGGCAGCTGCAAACGCCAAGAACCTGCTCGCCGCAGCTGCGAGGTACCACAGCATCGCCTACTTGTTATGCGTTTTTTTACGTGTTGGAAAGGTTGTTTGATTGGGTGCTTAGCCTGTCATCTCAGAGACAGGCCGTTTCTTATAGCCTCAACAACCTCTTGAAGGCTGGTTTCCTGACAGCGTATGATTAGGTGGCGAAATGACTCTGCAGAGCGAGACCATATTATTCCAGTGCATATGTGAATTCAAGCTTTAAATGTGCTTTAGTGACTCCGAGCATCAGTATGTTTTCATGCTATCGGTCTAAAAAGACTGTGGTTGTTTTGAAACTGTAGTTCCACTCTTCAGCAAGCATCATATTAAAGCACAGTAATAATAACCATCAAAGCAAGTCGGGCCTGCTCAAGTTATCAGCAGACTGCATTCAGGCATCTGCTCACAATAGAAGTCTGAAGACCGTTATTGAATGGTTTCATGTGGCTGATTGCAGCTGCCAACTTCAATTGTAATTTGAGGGAAATAAAGGAACAGCTCATGGTCCTGTAGCGTTTTCACATCACGAGGAAAGATGCTTGAACATTTAATGAATTACACGCAAATAAGCAAACAAATATGCAGGAATCCTTGTTCAAGCTCATACCAAACAAAATGTTCTCTCACAAAGCCAGAATGCTGTGTGAGAGTCGGCCTGTGGTCGGTCGTGATGTTGATTTCTGTGTTTTCAGAGCTGTGACTGACAGCATCAACCAGCTGATCACGCTGTGCACCCAGCAGGCGCCCGGCCAGAAGGAATGTGACAACGCCTTGAGAGAGCTGGAGGTAAACACGACTTTACCGGGACGCGATTGAGAACCATCTCCAAAAGAAATGATCCTCCATGGCACATTCCTGAAGTTGGAAACAAAGAAATGTTGCTGAGCATCTTATTTGACACAGTTTAA
>JAUESF010000001.1:9095870-9112782 GCA_032274765.1 Malacoctenus tetranemus | reverse complement strand
CTCTCTCTCTCTCTCTCTCTCTCTCTCTCTCTCTCTCTCTCTCTCTCTCTCTCTCTCTCTCTGTCTCCCCCCCTCTCTCTCTCTCCCTCTCTCTCCCCCCTTTTGTTTAACAGTTTGCATCTGTAGTGCATAAAAATGAAGAACTGATTGTATTGCCGTCCGTGTCACATAGCCATTTAACTGCAGTGTCACTCTCCTGGCAAAACAAACAAAACTTTTCAGCTCGGTACTTTTACATGAAATGAATGTCGGCCTTTATGCTTCAATTTGGCACCTTAATGTCTGTCTGAATCATGTACCTCACTGTGGCATGTCTTGGCTTTAACTCAGTGACCATTGACCCCAAATATGAAGGATGGTTGGATTTTACATTTTGTCATTTTCTAGGCCATGATCTCGTTTTGTCAGAAAGCTGCTCGTTCATTTACGATCATAGAAGCATCTTCTTTCTTTTCGCGTTTTACGTCCATCATTTCATCGATTTTTTTCCCACTTGCAAAAGTGTCTGTACGATGCAATTGAACACCGGCGTCACCATGCGCAGCCTCTACGACTCAAGCAGATTGTTTCACACTTCATAGCCACGTGAATGTTTACTTACAAAGGACTGCATTTTACTGTAGAAGGAATATTTATTACTCGAGTATTTTTAGCAGAGGCGGGAGTCATTTCTCATTTGCAGGTACGAAAATAGTCTCACTTAAATCGCTCCCACTCTCACTGTCTTTCAGGAAAGATGCACGATATCTTCCCAGTCCTTCTCCCTCCTTTTGTAGTATTATTTCAGGTATATAGATAAAGTCTTGCTTTGGTGATGCCTGTAATAAGGGAACAGCTGAATAGACACAATCACACAGGTATGTAGACCGGTAAAAAAAAAAAAAAAAAAAATTAATCACAATGCAATAACATGGCTGGTGCTCTAGGGGGCAGTATTGATGTTCTTTACAATATTCACATCACGTTTAAAAAAAATACTGGACTTCTCTCAGCATTTGCAGTGGATAAACTTAATATATTAACAATTTAAAACGACTGGAACAAATACTTAAAGCATCCTCATTCATTTAAATACAATTCAGTGCGATTTCCTGTTGTCAGGTTGTTACTACAGAATTACTTTTATCTACGTTCTCTTTTCCACTGATTGAGATCTTTTACAGCATCTTTTGCAGCAATACCTAATCAGTGTGTGCAGCTGATTTGAAAGGATCAGCGTCCTATAAAGTAAAACCAGGAGGCGACTAAGAGGAAAAAGAATGTGAGGCTACGATGGCAATAAGCTAATTTCAACAAATACAATAGAATCGGTTGAAGTTTTTAAAGGAGCAAATTGAAAGAGAGTCGGCTGCAGCACTAATCTCTGCAGTCGATCGTTCTCTGGGTGCTCTGTGCGACTTCACTGAGCGTTGCTACTTGCTGCAATAGAAGAACCTTATGTTTACTGAGTTTGATTGCAATGTGTTTTTAATTTCCCTCGTCTTACTCTGCGGGCTGTGTTTCAGTAGTGAACTCCAGTGTGTTGTACGGTTAGGTCCTGCTGTGAAAATGCATGGCTTTGTGCTTCATACCTCCTGTATACCACAGCGGACAGCGGAGGACCGACCTTCATTTTCAAGTTCATATGTTGAGCGTTGCGTGTGGAATCGGAAGTGTTTTACTGGCATTGTATTTTGAGTGTGAGCGTGGGAAAGAGCGGGCGGGGAGGTGAAAAGGGGTGGGTGGGTCCACTGCTTTTTGGTCAAGTCTGTAGTGTTATTATTAGTGCCTTAGTCCGTAGCCCATACAATGTCCTGTCTGCTTGATTGACAGCTTCACCTCATCAGTCCGTGGAAGGTACTGAACAAGCTATTATTTGTAGGCTCATCTCTGTGGGTCATTCAGACACTCGTCATCCCCATTCGCTACTGTTCTGTTCCTCTCACTTGATGTTGTCCAGTCTTGGTCCTGGGGAGCGGGGGGGGACTTCCTGCTCCAGCGCACCTGCTTGTAATGCCTGACTAGTTTCCTGAGCTTTCTGCAAAAGCTTGATAATGGCGCTGCCGGTAAATGCAGGTGTGTAGCTGCTGCAGGGAGGCAGCATGTGGGGCCAGGACCCCACCCCCCCTCTCCCCCAGAACCAGGGCGGGACAACACTGTTCCATGTGCTGAAACCAACTGCGCCCCCTGTATCTTTGTCTCTGCCACATGCAAGGCCTTTTAGGGATGACAGAGGAACTGTCCGCCAGTCAAAAACATGTGTTGCTGTTTCAAATGTACTATCAGTATATATACTGTATATGTATATTACATATATGAACACATTTTTGTACTGCATTCCATGGGCATGTACCACAGTGCTTCAAAACTACAACAGATTGGAGATTTATTGTGTGTTATGGATTCAGTGAAATTCTACAAATGGGCTCTCTTTGTTTTTTTCTCCTTGTGCTTTTAAGACAATGAGAACGAACATGATATGAACATTTCGATATATCTGTCACCAAAAAAGTTGTTGTGACGCATTTCAATGCTGTGGAGTAATTGGAGTGTTCTGTATGTTTTTGTTTCCTCGCCTCAACAGAAATCAAATTAAGAAGTCACGACAATAAAGAGAAGTGAAACCATACGACATAAAAGATATTTATCTGGCCTCGATAAAGCTATTTTTTGTATTCACTGAAAATAAAGCATTTCAATGTAACAAACTCTCTCTCCTGTGGTTGTCACTCCAAAGCGTGGACAGAATTATGCATCCGCTATATGACTTTAAAGTTGCAATATGGGCTCAGGTTTTATGTCAGTTCTTGTTAAAGTATCAGTGACATTTCAAGCTAATAATACTAAATTTAGTTTTACACTCTCAAGAACGATGCCATTTGATTTTTTAGTCAAAGGTCACTGTGACCTCATGTCTCCACTCCTTTTAATTACAATTGTTCTAAAAAGTCATTGCAGAACGTGTGCATACTTTCAATAACTTTATTTTCTTGAATGAATTCAAGGATTAAATTGAATCAGTCAGATGTCGGCCTGAAACGGAGGAGTTGCACCAATATTAAATGTCTTTTTTCATGTGGATATTTTCAGAAACCTTTTTGGGACATTAACCAACTATCTCTTTCACTTAAGTGAGTCTCCTGACTTTGTCAGGATACTTACCACTCACTAAAGCGTTTCCCACTGTCTGAATTCTTGCTTGCGTTTGTACGTCGCTTTGGACAAAAGCGTCTGTGAAACGAAGCTGTAGAACTGTTGAATTCAATGAATGCAGCAGTTATCGACTCTACAATGTGGATTTGGTCAGTTGGACTTGGCTGGTAGTTTGCAGATGGGTAAACATGATAAATGTAAACCTGATTCACATTTTTGACCCAAATGTAGGACGAAAGTCCCACAGAGGACACTGAAGTCATGTCCTTTATATTGTCTTAGGCAGTGGTGGACTATACCATTGTGAGGGGGGGTTCCAACTTGGAAATCATACGTCTTACAGTCTGGTCACAGTGAACTACATATTGATTTGAATTTGATGAGCTTTGTAGGATTGATGAATAAATGAATTGAAGTTATTGCGATTATCAATGTTTGGTATTTGATAATTATGCGTCCATGTCATCGAACGAGAGAGAGAAATAAACATCAAACAGGAGTTCAACCTTTTAGCGAATCCCAACTTTTAACAAATAAAAGTGATGTTTTTTTTTCATCATCAAACTGACAAAGAGTGAAACATTGTGTTGCCAGTGTCAGTCGCTGAGATCCGTGTGTAATTGCAGAGCAGCTGGACTGACAGGATGGAGAGTCTCTACCTGTCCTCTGCAGCTCCTGAACAACAACGGAGGTGAGCTCTGGCTGGCGGACGGGCTCTGTTTCAGCGTCTCTGCCTGTTTAGTGTCGGAACAAGTCGGTATTTCTGAGTCAGCTCTTAACCTGAAGCTATATTGAGTCCCAGCTATGAAGTGAGACCTCTGCTAAATCTGTCCGACACTAAAATTCGAGGAGGCAATGTCAATTACTGCGGCACAGCTGCTCCCTGTAGCACTTCTAAACCTGGATTTATTTCTATCTGACTTTATTTCTACATTTGAACATGTTCATCGAAGCAGCAGAACTTGGAGAACCTCAAACCGGTGCACGTTTTCTTGTTAACGTTGCACCTGAAACGCAACCAGCGGCCCGGTGATTCTGACTTGGCCGAGGAGCCGACGGCATCAACCCTGGCTGAAAGGACGGGGGCATTGAATTTAATGTGAACAAGCAGCTGATAGAAGACAGCTCATCAATTATTTTTATGTCCTAAATCTAATTATAATGAGAGTCAGAAAGCAGCTACAGTTACTGACGACTGCAGCATGATACAAGAGGAGCAGCTTCATCCACTGAAGACAGTTGTAATCAATATAATGTTACCCTCATTGACTTGGTGGCGCCACAAACAGTTTACTGACATTTTTACTCTCATGCTTCATTTTACCTTCCACTTCTCACACTTTCTTTGACAAAGAGGCCATCGTCAGCTTCATTGTTGAACTCCTGTGACGGATAATGACACACTAATGCCATGCTGAAGCGTGTGTAGGGACAACACACACACTCACCACCCTGATATTTTTACATGACCTCATATATGAAGCCAATACAATGAGCTTGATTAGGTCGAATCATAACGAGGGTTAAAAGATGGAGAGGGATCGGGGACGTGATTCCTCCCCCAATACTTTTAGTCCCTGAGTAGGAAGTGAGACATTCCAGTCTGGACATTAACAATGTAATTGTCAGTGCGCTCTCTTTTTTTGTCTGGGAGTTTGTCGTCCAGCTGTCTCAACGCATCCATGATGAACTGCTCGAACAGCGGTGGCTGGTATTCAGGGTCTGACCATCACTGAACCGACTGAACTGTATAGACAAGCTCGATCAGACCACACATCGAAAAAGGACCAAAAAAATGTATCCGGTTCTCTCAGCAGTAAAACTTTAAAAAAATTAATGGTAAATTTTTTTTTAAAAAAGTATCTTCTGAATTTCTGTGTTTGTGAATCAATCAATAAAATACTTGTCGCCAAAATTACTTTTTAATACTCCTTAGCAAATATGAGTAAATCATTAGTTGGTGGATGGTCACAACGTGGTGATGTTCGTCTTTCTGTCTCTCCAGGGTGCTAGGGTGACATGGATTGCGCCATGAGCCTCTCTGATCTCTGTATATGACCGGCATGCCTGGCTGGCTGCTGAACAGCCCACAGAACACATGGCGGGATGACAACACCGTGACAGCTGACCGCCTTAAAAAAAGGCTTCACAGGAAGGACCACCTACGAAATAAAACACAGGGGAGACAAATAAAGTACGTGGAGGAGCACTTTGAAAGCAACTAATCTCCCCATGAAGTTTAATCATGTCCCAATTGTACTAGCTGACAAAGTATTTACATCATAACAACACGAGGTTTGAATGCATGAAGTGAGGTAATGAATGGGGGGCTTGCAGTTGTAGTGGTATCAGAGTCTGCTCACCCATTTAGTTTATTTCCTCTATGAAAACGTTCTGTAAAAGGAGAACTTGCACAAATAGACAATGTGTGAATGTTGTTCCCCAGGTCACACAGCCACAGAGTCCAGCAGGTGATGCTCATCTCCCAAAATATGCACAGAACAAACATCAGGGAAAGCTGGACGGACCGAGAAAGGGATGAAGTCTTCTGTTGAGAGAGAGGAGAAAAACCGGTCAGTGTATTGTTCTGCCTGCTATTAAACACGGAGCCAACCTGTCACACAGTGGCAGTCTCAGAGGGCAGTTTACACCGTCTTTTCATGCACTTCATGCTCTTGTGTGACTTGCATCTGCATTTTGTGATTGATTCTGCTGAAGTGAACAAAGGTGGATTCCCGTGGTTGACAGTGAAGTATTCTTACTCAACCATGACCCATTCTTGACTGCGTGTCGTGTGTGACAGCTGCGGCCGAGCCGGAGGCCTTGCGAGCTGTCGCAGAGGCGCAGCGAGGGGGCTGTTGAAATGCCAAAGCTTCTGTATCTCGCACTGCTCACCCCACTGTGTCCACTGCGGCCCATCTGAGATCCAACTCTCTGGCATGTACTCGCTGGGAGAGGAGATGGACAAGCTCGATGATATAACTCCACGGAGAGCAAAGCCTATCTGATTGCTGCTCGGATGTTCAACTATGCTGTGAGGGGGGCTGCTGAAATGATCCCTGGAAGACAAACAAGCCGCGCTGGCTAATGTGACACCCCTCAAAGGCAGGAGAACTTTCACGCGGGATTATCCAATCACATGCATTTATTTTGTGTGAATACTTTTGAGGCACAAAATAGCTTTGTGATTATTGACAGCTGAACCTGTCAATGAAGGTTTTGAAGTTGACTTTGAAAAGGGCAGTTTGTTAAACTGAACCTCTTGCTCTGGTGCTGACAAGTGTAAAACCACACTGGCCTGCTGGAGTTGGAAGATAAGGCTCAGCTGATGCCCCACCGTCAGGCCCTTTTTTCTGGATTATCTTGCTTGGCGATAATTGGGTCATTACTACCATCATGTTTGTCCCAAATAACCCCCTGCAGAGATGTACTATGTTTCTGAGTCTTGACACTTTACTTCCACCCGGCTGGGTGTTAGAAAAAGGCGGGACGTCTCGGTGTGACGGGGGGAGTGTCTTCCTGACGCCCACGGCCCTTGTAGAGACGGAGGGGATGTCAAGTGTCTCGGAACAACGAATCGGTGCGGGGATTCAGGGAAAAGAGGGTCCGGTCCTTTCCAAAAAAGTATTGGATGTCCAAACCCTGCCCCGCCGAAATACATATTTGACTCACGACACACGGCGCGAGCTCGCACTCCAGCTTGGCGCCCCGTGTGGTTCAGACGCTCCGGTCCTTTCATTCAGTCTCATTTGTTTTGGGTTTACGCGGAGACCTCCCGACACTAAGCAGCCATGGATGCCATCAAGAAGAAGATGCAGATGCTCAAGCTCGACAAGGAGAACGCCTTGGACAGAGCTGAGCAGGCCGAGTCAGACAAGAAAGCAGCAGAGGACAGGAGCAAACAGGTCGGAGCGCGTTGCGATACCTGCCCGAGCGCTTTTTACGCACCGGTGCCAGTGACACCGGCGCGCGCGAAGTTGCATGACTCTAACCCAGTTTCCTGCCACTGAAGAATGTTAAGTGTGTTTTTCTACGGTGGAATCAATTTTATTATCGTGAGAACGATGAAATAAAATGAAAAAAGTTACTGAAATTCACACAACTTGCGAACTGCACGAAATGACAGAATTGGTGATATTTGAATTGTAATGTGGATTGCTATATATTTTTATAGTGAAAAGTTGAGGCCAATTCAGCCTTAAAATGATCATGTTTTGAGAAAAAAACGTTTGCCTTCATGGCACCAGTAGTTTGTAAAGCAGCACAAACTTGTGTTGTGTGTTCAAGTCTCTCTAAACGGTTTCATGTGTTGCGCGCTTGACGCTGAATGTAACGTCACGTCTCTCTGCTCCAGCTTGAGGATGACCTGGTAGCACTGCAGAAGAAGCTGAAGGCAACAGAGGATGAGTTGGACAAGTACTCCGAGGCTCTGAAGGATGCCCAGGAGAAGCTGGAACTTGCTGAGAAGAAAGCCACAGATGTGAGTTGGATCTGACGTTGGTAGGGGGGGGGGGCACAGACAGCTGAAGTGAGCCCCCACCCCCCCACTGTCCTAATGACCTTGACGCACTCCCTTCGACCCTCTTAGGAAAGTAAGGCCTAACCTCAAGCAGGTTTATCCTAATGCTCATCAACTTCGTTATAAATATGTGGGCTTCAGAGAACAAATACAAAGAACGTTTAAATTTAGCACTTGAGCTGTATAAGGTAGTGGCACCGCTTACTGGCCAACCGGTGCATTCCACGGACATTTGGACCAATCTTTGGCCCAGTGTCTGGTTTCAGTAGTGCATTTTACTAGCAGATTTTGGATAGTAAAATCTTTGACAGATTTGTAGTGGAGCTGGTTTCAGTTGGCACTTTGCGGTTGTTTCGTTCTCGGATGAGATACCCGGTTTTATTGACAGCGTCTCATGTGACCGCAACACGGTTTCATGACGAATTGATGACGACCACCAGGAACGACGCGCCAGTGGGGTCGACACAAGCAAAACCAATAACAATATCACTTAAAAAAACCCCTGCGATGAATTTTTTTCTTTAGATTTATTGTTGACTTTGACTGAGTGAAACGGAAACTGTGAAAGTAGAGGACAAAATGATGTTTTGCATCCCGAGCATCATATTTTTTTTAATTCCCCTGCCTCAATTATTCCACTTTCACTTTTTCCACTCATATTTGTAGTTGGACACTCATTGTTTGTAATCGTGGTAAGTCACGTGTGTGGCAGCGTTGTCCGGTTCAAGAAATGTCCTTAAATTCATGGTCAAACAAGATTATAATCTATTTTATCTGAAACACTTGTATTTAAATAAATTACACTTTCAGGCCAAAAGTTGCTTCCAAAATATATTTGAGCTTTTTCATCCACATATGTAGGTGTGAATATGTGGTGGTAATTTTGACGCAAAGTTACAGTTCGTAAATCACAGTTTGACGTTTGTTGCTGTGATTTTGATAGGGTGAGTTCAATTTATCGGTCGGGGATGCACCTAAAACATCTCATCGGAGATTTATCGATACAATGGCTACAAAGTATGAAAAATACACGCGAAAATTATTTTAGAGAACACTGGAAATCAGTATAAATAATTAAAACTGTTTAGCGGACACTTTGGGGGATTTTAGTGGAAAAATCGGCACTTCCGGGGTTGGTGGCACGTCCCAATCCTCATCAGTGGTTGATTAAAGGCGGTGGGGGCAGGGATCAAACGAGCCGCATCCTCAAGTGTGTCCGCGCTGAGGCAGCCTGCACCGGAGCCGGGAGCGAAAAAACTAGCTTAGCGGAGACAAACACAGCAAAAATGGCCGGTGGAAGCTCCTTGGAAGCCGTGAAAAAGAAAATCAAGTCGCTGCAGGAGCAGGCCGACGTGGCGGAGGAACGGGCGGCGTTACTACAGCGGGAACTGAACCAGGAGAGGAGTGCGAGGGAAGCAGTAAGCTGCTAATGATTTAAGGCAATTAGTGCCGAGGCTGCCGACGGCATTAGGCGTAAATCTGGTCAAAAAGCGTAGCTGCTAGGCCCAGACGGCGATGGGTTATGCTCATATGCGGCCAGACATAAGCGGGGGCGAGTTCGAAAATCAGCCCGCTGAGGGGATGCGAGCGGAGGATGGGTGTGCTGGAAGGACACCGGCGGGCGCGTCCCGGACAAACAAGCTGCCTCGTTAGAGTAACGTTACAGCTGCACCACAGGTCCTCTCACACCCAGTCGGAGCCCGCAGCTAGACACGGAGCTCGGGGAGCTACCTCTACCCGCTCCCTAAAGGCTAATGTTCAGATTTCAATCTTAGTCGCGGGACAGCATAACTCAGTTATCAGGGATGGGAGCAGGAGAGGGAGGGGGGTGTCTAACTCTTCCATCATGTCTTGCTAACAGAAGAAACGTCAATTAAGCGCACAGTGCGTCCTGTGCCCCTTCATCCCCCCTTCTCCTGACCCAGCCCAAGCTCCCCCCCCCCCAGGGAGCATGAGCTGGGTGGGGTACTGGGGGAAGCCTGCTAAGCCACATAAGACATATGGCCGTATGAACGTTTTAAGTAGCGACCATTGAACTTGATTTGACTCTGTGTGGTTGTGGTGTTGTCGTCTCTTAGGCTGAGGGTGATGTAGCTTCCCTGAACAGACGCATCCAGCTGGTTGAGGAGGAGTTGGACCGTGCTCAGGAGCGTCTGGCCACAGCTCTGACCAAGCTGGAGGAGGCTGAGAAGGCTGCTGATGAGAGTGAGAGGTGGGCATCCACACATTGCAGGACAAGACGCGCATAAGCCCCCATTGTAGTGGTCTGTTGAGGCTCCCCATCACCCAAGAGGGTGTGGATGGTTGTGCTGCATTTAGGAGTTGCATGTGAGGATCCTGAACCTGCTCACACTTATCCCAGGATAGGATTTCATGCTTGTATACACTGCAGGGAACACAATGCCATCAAATGGTTCAAATAGAAAAGACTGAATCCAGGAAGCAAATGCAAAAGATCTGCAAACCTCCAGATTCTTAAAAGATCTGAGATTTGCAAATGCTAAATACAGGTGGGTCCTCAAGCTTCCGTTTGACTCAGGTCTGCCACCAATGGCTGCTCAGTGTAATGCACCATCATAGGAATTTGGATTTCAAAGGTTAACAAGTTCATATGTGTTGTCAATGATGAGGATTAATCCTCACAGTTCACTTGGTACATTGTGATGTCTGAGCGCATTTGGAACACTGGTTGCTTTTTTATGGACTTGATTAAACCTATCAGGGAAAGAGTCACAAGTCTAAAACTTTTCCACTTGAGGCAAGATGATGCGTAAGATGCACAATCATTCCACAGGCTGAAAGACCCCCAATAACTGTCCCCCTCCATTCTGTAATGAACACTGGGCAGCAGAAACAGTTTAGTTCGTAGTGGGTGAAGACAGAACTGAGCAGGTAAGCTCCAACTGTGAGTGAGGAGCAGGTGCAGAGAGGGCTGGGGGCTATTTGCATTTTCATAGTTGTGTGCTCTGAATAAAGGGAAGGTGTCGAGTTTCAACCGAGCCTCTTTAAAGACAAAATGGACTCATCTATTGAAGTCATTTTAAGAACTTTAAAGTCAATTACTGTCTGTTTTTGTAGGTTTTCTCAACATATGGGGAAACTTATTAATTTGAATATTATTTCTCAGTGTAGATGCTGACGTCTTGATTGGTGCAGATCATACTTGGTTGCCGGCATGGTCGTTATGCACAGTTTAGTCCACCACAACACAACAGATGTGTATGTGTCAGTTAACCACACATTTGCCCTCAAAGTAATCAATGATAAGAGGAAATGTGTGTTGTCCTCCTTGGAAAAGTGAGACATCACCGCCAACATAAGACCTCTGGTGTCTTCAGTCGAAAGGATTTGTCTAAACTTTACTCGCATTTACCTGCCGTACTCGTTTCCTTTCTCAGAGGCATGAAGGTCATTGAGAACAGGGCGATGAAGGACGAGGAGAAGATGGAGCTGCAGGAGATCCAGCTGAAGGAGGCCAAACACATTGCTGAGGAGGCTGACCGCAAATACGAGGAGGCGAGTTTCTCAGCTGTTCTCTGAACTTTGAGCTGAGCATTTCCTACATTCTTTCACTTGGACGTGACAGCTGGCATCTCTGTCTATTTTTTGTCTGATGTGTATTTTTGTCCCAAGTCATAAATTATGGTTTTGAATAGCCGTAGGTGCGTGGAAGCATTTGTGTTTGTTCTGCTCGACTAAAGTCGGTGTGCTGTGCCTTCAGGTGGCCCGTAAGCTGGTGATCATTGAGAGTGACCTGGAACGTACAGAGGAGCGCGCTGAGCTGTCTGAGAGGTAACAACTCCACCATGCTTGCTCTCGATTACTCCTTGGCTGTAACTCGTTGTGATTCCCTCCATCTCTTGTTCCCTGTAACATTTTGTGCTTTTAACTCGGCAGCAAATGCTCTGAGCTTGAGGAGGAGCTGAAAACCGTTCAGAACAACCTGAAGTCTCTGGAGGCTCAGGCAGAGAAGGTAAGACCACCTGGATTCTCACTCAGGAAACTTGGAGCACTGTCTGTGGAAAATACTCGGGTTTCTTTGTGTTTTGAGTTTAACTGCGGCCTTTGAATGTACCCACAGTACTCACAGAAGGAGGACAAGTACGAGGAGGAGATCAAGGTCTTGACAGACAAGCTGAAGGAGGTGAGTTTACTGGAATGGGAGTCTCCCGTTAAACTCGGATAAAACCTTTGATAAAGCTTCTTTTGAAACTCTAACTGGAACCAACTCGTCAGTTGAAGCAAAACTGCTGACGACAGTTTTATTTAGCACTTTGTTTCCTTTTGAGCAGTGGTTAGCGATCTGCAGCTCCTAATGGCATCCCCTGATGTATGATCTGTTTCTCCTCTCAGGCTGAGACACGTGCTGAGTTCGCTGAGAGATCCGTCGCCAAGCTTGAGAAGACCATCGACGACCTTGAGGGTATGAATCTTCTCTTTGTAAATCTGTGTATTTTGCAGAGTTCCCCTCGAAAAATAAGCAGACGTTTGAGTGTGATTCATCCAGCTCCAAAGTCCTCTCAGCATTCAGATAAATTAGATTTTACACCATCAAAGGAAAACTTGTATAATACCTACGTACAATCGTGCAAACCAGTGTGTCACGTGATCACATATCTGGTCCAGTTTACACAGGCTAAATATCTGCACTGTCGGTTGTCCACCGAGGAGATGAAACGAATGATTCACAGGAGCTGGCGTGATATCACTCATGTCAGCAGCAACATTTCTCACCTCAGTGCAGCTTGGCCTCGTGCTGCAGTGACTGTTCAAGGCCAGTGAGTCCTGAGCAGCCCCCTCACGGTGTCAGGGAACATGTGAAGCAGTTTCTCCGTGACTCCTCAGGAATCTGACACAACATCAGCAGCTGTTCAGCTGCCGTCTCCTATTTCTGTCCTGCTTTTCTCCCCCCTCCTCAGTTCTCCCTTTGTGTTTCTCATTCTCTGACTCTGTTGTGTTTTTTCTTTTCTCATTTTCAAATCCTTCACTGCTGCCACTTGATAATAATTCCCCCACAATAGATGAGCTGTATGCCCAGAAACTGAAGTACAAGGCCATCAGCGAGGAGCTGGACCACGCCCTCAACGACATGACTTCCATGTAATTGACAACCTGCTTGTTTCTGCTTTGTGCCTTGTAGATCTCATCACTTCTAACCACTTTTATTATAAAAGTAGCTCCCTCTGGTGGCATGTTGGAGTGCTGTGAGGATAATTTGACTAGATTTGTAGTTTTTAGGTGTTTTTTTTCCCACTTAACTCAATTTAACTTAAGGTCTTTGATCTAATTTTCTCTGTTTTGAAGGCTGAATGCAAACATTTTTAGTACAACTCTTGAGTGGCAGTGAATGTGTCGGTTTCCCACTTCATTCTTTTGACTCAGTTTGTCGTAAAGCATCCTCCTCATCCTCCTCTTGCTTTTGGAAGCCATGCTTCTTTCATTTCTCCATTTCTGCCTCCAACACCCGTCTCCTTCTTTTGTTCGCAGCTAAACTTTTTCACCCTTCACTCCAGAAGCTGGTTGAGCGCCATCATTTCTCTCCTGTGCAACGCGGCCCAACTTTCTGTTTCCCACGTCTCTGCGTTTCTTTACTGCCCTCCCCCTGCCTCTACTGCACACTGGGCCGCCGCTGCCAGCACCCATCTGTTCATCTCTCAAACAGACCTTTGAGCCATATTGCTTTGTGTAAAATAAACATTCTTCCATCTGTGTCAGCCCTTTCCCTCCTTTTCTTTTGCATTGTTTTCTTCATTTCCATTTGTTTTTGACTTTTGTTGCCGTCTTTGTTTTAATTTATTGTTGAGAAGCTTTTGAATAAACTCTAAAGCTCCTCTAATAGTAACTGTTTTTTCTCTTTAGGAGGACCAGTGTTGAATATGATGATGTTGCTCATAGGCAGACCTCTCTGGCTTTATCTAATTGAAGGGAGCTGACTTGGCAATAGTCATTGCATGTAATCTGCTCTGCTAGTCTCTGGTCTTACTCCATAGCTGGAGCGAGATTGAGTTTTTGGTGGGAGTGTTTGAGATACGGACTCAAACATCTGAATAATTGAGTTGGTCACTCTCAGGACAGTTGTGCTCATGTTTCTACACTGTTGCAACAACAACTTTTTTCAAGTCGCCTTCAACTAGAAATGACGTATGAAAGCTGTGTATCGGTTTACAGTGACAAACAAACTTGGTGCAAGTTTCCCAAACTATTTGGAGGGGGGGGGGATCCCCACCTCTGTGCTTTGCAGCCATGCAAGATGTAGGAATGGTTTGAAAAGCTGTTCTAGAAAATGTGCAGATTTAAATGGTTTCACCATGAAATCTATACATCTTATCTCAACAGGAAAATTGTAGCAGAAGTTGTTTAGGTTTCAGGTAGACGCAGTTCTTCAGTCTGAGTCTTCAACCCTCGAATGTTAGGCGAATTGAAAACAAGTTTTAGTAAAGTCCATGTGGGGAAACGACTGGTCAAAGTGTGCATGAGACACGATCACCAGGACAGGCAACCTAATACAGTTGTAGAACAGTTGTAGCAACTCATTGACGGCGCTTCCTCTGAAACACTGACTCTTGTGACTGTATTCAAAGTATCACTAACTCTTATGTGTTCTGCACTAACCTGCCTCCTTTCTCTTTTCCTTTTTCTCTCTCACCTGCTCTCTGATTGCCAAGACCATCTATACAAGCAGCTTGACAAAAACCGGCTTCTGACCAATGAACTGAGAGTAGCCTTAAACGAGGCGTGAGCTGGAACGGGCACTTGAACGCTTTACTCCTTCTCAAAACAAATGTTCTGAAATAACTAAAAAGATGAGACAAGCACGTCCACCACAGCTACACAGGGTAGCGATGCTCTCCACAAAAGAAACGGATTCATGTTATGCATGCTTCAGCAACAGTTAAACTCGGCCTTCAGACAAACTCAGGTCTGTAAAATTCCAGTAATAGATTTGATGCTTCCTCAGTTATTGGCAGGGCTGTAGCACATCATGGACTCCCCTGTGATCTGCTTTGCTCCGGTGCTCATTAGACGGATGGTGATGAAGCAAGGAGGCCAGTCAGGGGTCCTAAATTCATTTGAGATCCAATTAAAATCTACAACGAAGCCTCCCTCTGTAGTGTCAACCGTACTCCTAACCAAACCAACCACGAGCTCGGTGATTCTGGTTGGACTTGAATTGAGTTACTTTACACCTGTAGCATTTTAATGTCGAGTCAACTTTGTTTTCCACTGCTCGCACACGTCATAGTGACACACGCGTGTTTCTCGTAGTGTTCTCTGCCAAATCAGAGTCTCCTCTTGCAGCCCCACTAACCCAAAAAGGCTTCAATGCAGAACATCAAGATCTCAAGGCTTATTGGTTGAACAGGTGGGCAGTACATCATGCGCCATTCACCAGCAAGGACGCAGCGGTGCTGAGCATCGGTGGTACAGAAATGTGTGCCTGTTGGCAGGTCAGCGTGTTGGAGCTGCACTGAGACCTGTCGGTGCTACTCTGGTTGAGACTAAACGATCAACATGGAAGGTTTCTGCAGTGTGAAGGCGGCTCTTTATTATTCTTATTATTATTCTTATTATTGGGGTTTATAAAAGTTGTCTCCTTTTTGTGGTAGATGGTTTTGGACCTAACACTGCTTGGAGAGTCAACTTGATACTGGAAGTCATGAGCTTAATTCATATTCACTGCCAAATCATGACAAATGCTTGGAGCCTCTCGTTGCACGTCTACTCGGCTTGTGCAGTCTGGACTACAGCCCTGTTTATAACTTGAGCATGACAATGAGCTTTAAAAGCAACTTAATATAGACTTGGTTTGCAGAAAATGACTATTGTATCACAAATTGTTTAAAGAAGTTGGACCTTTGTACTAACAGAACTTCACCTCACGAGGTTTGTAACATTGAGCACCGAGTCTCACCGTTGTGGACTAAAGCTTTGTCTGTTTCTACACTGTATGTCTCAGCACTTTGTTTTGTTCTTGTTTCTAACTGATGCAATGCTGTATTAACAGATAAACTCACTCGTGCTAAAGAAGACAACGTGAGCATAAAGCAGTTGTTGGACCAAACTCTAATGGAGATGGTCAACATTTGAGCCGGCTCTGCTCCATCTGCTCCCCCACGCGGCTGCTGCGGATGACAGTGGGGGCTTTGTGTGTTGTCTCCATCTTGAAGATGTGTGTTCCACATAAAGTAGCAGGACAAAAAAAACCTGGTGAGCTACAGTTCAACTGCACTGTTATCATTCAATGGTCACTGTACATCTTCAGTAGTTTACATATGTTTGAATTTTTGCACATTTTGGGGGTTAAATCACTGCACATGCTCATAAATGAAGCCATAATTTAAGCCAAGGTTATATATAAGGGACTTTTATTATACAGACTTTTGTAAAGTTGCTTGTGTGTCCATTTCCTCTGTATTGTAAGCATTTATCCAATGTCAGTGTTGTTGCTCTCTTCCAGTTTAGCAAGGAAGGGATTCTTAGCACAGTTTGTGAATGTACTTTGTTCAAGCTGAGAAATGCTTACACACTGTACTTGCCTTTCTGAACTTCCTGTAGACATTTCTTTGCTTAAAACTGTTTTGATGCCGTCTCCCATTTTATCTTGGAAACTGTAAGAAATCATGAATAAACTGTTAAATCAAAGTAGTTACTCTTCTGGCCTTTCTTTTAATGTTTTGCAAGTATGAACCAAAAACAACTTGTGCTGTATTTCAATAAGGCACAAAAAATGTCTTCATTTCTATTAGTACCATATAGATGGGGTTGGACCACATTGCTACCAACACGGCTTTAGTGCTCATGATCACTGTTCTTAGCTACTAAAGAGGAATTTAGCTCTTTTTAAAGATGCTTTTAAATGATGGTTTAATAGTAAAGAGCAGCATTGTCTATCTGAAAAACTAAAACGAGTTAAACTGACCGAATTCCGCAGCATCAAATTGACCACAGCTGCTTTATCCCCCTATTGATGAGTAGTAGTGACTATCTAGTAAAGGCAAACACTTTTTTTTTAACTTCTCTCATTGTGCAGTATAATAATAATAAAAAAAACACTATTGGTATTATTCTAGAAGAATCCCATCCCTCAATGTGTCTTTTTTCTAATAGATCTGTGGAGCGTTTTGTGTACGTTTTGGATACCGACACCCGTCATGATAAACGCCCCCTGAAGTTTCCTACGCATTTACTCAACATTGCCGCCTTCCCCATTGCGACGGGTCCTCCTCACCACAGGGGGCAGTGACGCATGCACGCTCCTCT
>JAUESF010000001.1:8912750-8925349 GCA_032274765.1 Malacoctenus tetranemus | reverse complement strand
TCTCACTGGAGTCAATGTGACTTCATATCAAACACAAACTCAATGTGGACCGAGTAAAAAATAAAAACACATTCATAGTGGATGGTAACCAGATTTCATATTTAATATCATTCATATTCAGTTGTCATAAAATACTTCACATATCGTTGCCGAAGACAACGATTCAACGGGAAAAGAAAACAAAACAAGACTTAATTTATCGCAGAGAATGTCGCTTCACATTCTGAAGATTACAAATAAAGACTGACCTTTGAACTCAAACTAGCCTCTTTCCCCTCACAAAAATATCGTTTTAAAGCTTGAATATTCCAAATGTAAACACCCTATCCACGTTTCTACAAAATGTTCAAACAAATGTTACAAAAAAGCCAGTCGGATTTGACAAAGTCGAACACAATTCTGTTTTTTTTTTTGAAAGGCATGACTTGAGGTTTCCTGGACGTAGTTTATCCTCCCCGAGTGGTGAAGCCGGGGGCACCTCACCCTCACTCCCGATGGACCAGCACGAAGAGACCCAGCATGAAGAGAACGGCGTACTGCAGGAGGAGGGCACACACAGGGAGTCAGTGCGGTGAGGTGTCAAAGCTGAAAGAACAAGCCAACACCTCGCTTGGCGGGGAGAAGACAGACAGCGGCCGACTTACTTTGAACTTGGGGTAGTCGTTCATGAGAATGGTGACAATCCCAATGTATGGCACAAACCTGGAGACGAGTGCAGAAACATCACCGTGAGGTCATTTAACACATCACACACAGATACTGCAGCCTCATCGACTCGAGCTCAGAGCTCTTTCACTGCATTTCTTTAGAAGTTATTTAGAGCATCGGCCTCTAATGTCTGAAGCAAATAAATCTGCATTTTTTCTTGCAGACTGAGGACCGATCACAATGGGCTAGCCGGTTAGCATGCTAATTCCAGTGCTGCTGTTTTATAAGCTTTTATAAATTTCAAATAAAAAAACCTTTTGTTCCTTTGACATCGGACTGCCTGATGGTAGAGAACACCGAGAGCCAAACCACTGAATGTTCCTCAGCCACAACTCTGCTGCTGTTTCCATGCAGGAAGCTCACTACTGGTCTTTATCACAATGTAAATGAAAGAATTCAAACACAGCTGCCGTGGAGAACATGGAGCTTCAAGACGACTGATTACAAAAACTTCAAGCTTGCAGCAGTGAAACAACACACGAGGTCCCACAGCACAGGCAGCCTGAGTGGGACACCTGTTCGCTCCCAACAGTAACCAGTAACTCCACCTAAAATCTAACTACAATAAATCATAATGGTAGAAGGATGAACAGTTGCTTTGACATCCACTTGAGCCTTTGATGCTCTTTCTCTCCCTCTCATACACAAGGACAAACTCGGACAAAGGGGATCAACGACCTTCTTACAAATAAATTAACTGAGAAGAACACTGATCGACTCTAATCCCCAAATCTTAAAGAGCAATAATATAAAATAAGGACTTTTTGCTCTTGCAAATGACCTCGAGTCAAGAGACCTGAAGGACAGACAGGGTTTAGATTTCTGGTTCTACTGCACTCTGTTTATTGCCTTCATTGTTTTCACCCTTGAAGCTTTCTCCAGATAAGGAATGTTTGAACCTCTGTGTTCACAGCTACAGTTTCAACGAGTAAAAAACCATTTGGAGCAATAAGTCCAGAACACATCTGTGTAGAACGTCTCCCTCTGAAGAGAATCCTTACCCCCGAGCTCGTCCCACCACATCCTTTTTCTCGAGCCAGTGTTGACCCTGCTTGTACAGTCCTCTGTCGTCCACTGCATTGTTGTCTCCTTTGGTCAAGAACTTAATGTCCCCGTTTTCCCTGTGAACAAATGATCATCGTCTTTCAGACCACAATGAAATCCAAGCATCACCAGGGTCTTCCTGAACCTTCTTTTAGACTCGTTTTAACAGGATTCAATATCAGACCTCTGGTATTGACAGACAGTCGTGGGACGAAGCGACACTGAAACTTCATGATTGCCAGCAACACTTCAGAATACACTTTCATACTTTTCGTGGATCTTTAGGACTCTGTGTACGATGGGGATCTCTCTGCCTTCTATCCTGAAGACGACGATCTCTCCGACTCTGATGGGATCCTCTACTCGGTTGGTCAGAAACAAAAGGTCTCCTCTGTGGAACGCTGGCTCCATACTGCCACTGGAAGTGAGCAGACACACAAGAACAAGGTCAGAAAACACACCGCTGAAAATCACACCTGGGAAAAGCAAGAAGAACTGAAAGCAAACTACCAACAACTTCATGCGAGTTACTGTGAAGACTTGAAGCTTTCCGACAGGCTGTTCACATTATAGAGTACAAAGACATAATGTTCATTCAGTGCCTTGGAGGCTTCTGTGTTTCAGCAAGTGGCTCAAAGTTTTGTCTGTTCAGACTTTATGTGCATGTTTATGAAGAAAATTCAATTTGAATTGTACAACTAAAAGCAACTGTTGAAGTCCAGTTGAACACTATTGCTGAGGTTTTATCTCAGCTTGTCGAGCTTCAGTGTTTTTAGACAAACCTGAGGTCTGTAACAATCCTTCTCTTTTACCTTTGACGGCAGTATATCTTATAAATATATATCTATCTATCTTCAAAACATATTTAATAAGAAGCTACGACGTTAAAAACAGATCAGTGTCGATCATCACGCACTGTAAGGTACAAACCAAAGGAAGTCAGAGACAGAACAGACTTTCAGTCACTTCCTGCCTTGATGCAAACTCACACTACTCCATGCAAACTCCAGCTGTCATACGTGGGCTGTTTGTCAGCCATGCACTGTTTTTGCTTTCAGAGTAGAAAATCAGTATTGTGGTCATACAACAATCCTCACTTTTCATATTGACTGAGGTTAGTTTAAGAGATCCCATATCTGACAGTCTGATGACATAAAAACTGGGTGAAATTGCAACAGCATATCCAAAGAGCAGACTGGACTGTCATACCTGAGGACTACAACAATAGGACTCTCGCTGCCGGTGACCACCATCAGTCCCTTCCAGATCATCAGCGCGGAGGAAACAATCATGCCAAAGTTCAGCACCTGGTAATAAAGCTGCAAAACACAGTGGGCACTTCAGGAAACAACATACTCTCGAGAAATACTTTAGTGTGTATTTAAGGCGGAGATTTAAGTTTTTCAAAAATGTGAAAAACAAAAACTAATTTAGAAATTATCTCAGACCACGACATGTCGACATGCTTTGCAAAAAAAATCAGCTTCATAGACTTTTGCTAACAGTGTCAACAGTGTGTGAACCCAGCAAAGCAGCTAGCTACAGTTTAACTAGCACATCTATCCTATTAATATGCCCAGCTTTATTCAACTTTATGTTGCCAAAAAGAACACATAAAGCTCATAAGTTTGTGAAACAGTCACTTCTGGATGTGCTAACAAGTGACAGAGAGTCAGCAGTGGTACAAAGCGGTCAGAGGCTAGTCATCGTTAGCTCCGCGCTGTCTTCACCATACAAAGAGGCAGCGACGCTGTGAGAGAAAACTGACCCCCCCTCCACCTACCTGCCGCTTATTCATGCGACGAACATCGTCGAGGAAGTCTAAAGATAACATTTCTGCAAATACTCCTGGTATAAAAACCGCCGAAATCACATGAAAACGTCTAAAGTGACGAGCATATGGATGCACAGTCGAGCTGCGAAACTTGCATCCGAATCTTCCGGGTACGCCGAGCAGGAAGTCCCGCCCACCGCGGAGCCGCTGTGGTGAGGTGTCAGTCCACGATACGAGAGCGCGCAAACCCCAAAGCAGTACAGTAAGAGCAGCCTGCTGCTGCTGCTGCTGCTGCTGCTGCCGCCTCTGCTGCTGCTGGACGGATCCTGCTCTAACTCACAAGTTGCACTTTGAGAAACTGTGTCAGCTGAGTCAGGAAAGCTTTTAAACAGAGCCCACCTCAGCCCCTCGTTTGTTTTCAGTTTATTTACATAAGAAAGACATTCATTCAAGCACTGAAAATACATGTTGGATTGCTCCTGCTATGAATGTGCACATCAACAATCTGCCCTACAGACATCAAAAAGTTCGTAATATTAACTGTGGCTGTCCTGTTGATTTCCAAATAATTTGTCCTCAAGCGGTAATTCCGTGCATCCTTTAAATTGGCCAACTCTCCAGCTTTTTTCTGGCTAATACCTTGTGTGAACTCAGTTTGGCTGCAGCCCAAACAAAACAAGTCTAAAGTCTGAAAAAAAGGCATGTGGCAGCATCCTATGCTGGGGCTAAATCATGGGGAGATGTTTTGTTTCTGTTCACTCATTATCAGACACAATGAATGTGAGTCCAGTATTTGATTACTCATTTTATCTCTCAGAGAAGGCCAACCTCTGAGAGAATACCAGGCCACTCATTAGCTTCTAAATGCTCGGCTGTCTTTACCACTCAGTGACTTCCTCCGTGTGGCATTTGGTTTCCGTGCAGGCCTCCTTCACAGACTTTATCAGATCTGGTTTTAGCGGCAGTGTCCTGCTGTTGACAGAGGCTGAATGGGAGCAGCGGTGGCAGGTGTAAAAACTAAAACAAGGAGAGGTTTGACGTTAAAATGAACCTTTAGCAGGGACACATCGCTGCTTCCTCTCATCATATTTGCAATTTTTTTCCACTGAAGCATCACATTGATAACAGTTTTTGAGATATAAGTACAACAGATCTACAGGTGATGTCTTTGATCCGTCCATCCTGTTCAAGGAGAGCAGTGAGAAGATGTCACGTGCTTTCTGAGCCTCCATCCATCTGCCATATTACTGGATCCTGATCAGAGTTTCTGGAGTCGACTTCCAACTAAGCATCGACGAAAGCTGGGGACACACCCTGGACAGGTCATCAGTGCATCACAGGGCAAACACACAATCACATCCACAAACAAGCACACCAAGAGGACACACACACACACACGCAGAGAATGAACATGCCAACGACAAAGATGCCCCACCCAGGTGTGAAGCCGGGGTTTCCTCACTGAGAGGTGAGAGAAACGATCTCTATGCCAGTGTGTGGCCCTGATTATTTTACATTAGCTTCAATGTTTCAAGTAAAAAATCCAAAGCAGACGAGGTGTTTGTCACTGGCTTGGCGATTGTTTCCAGGGGACACGCTGCTGCTCATGCAGCAAACGCACGCACCAAACGTTGCATTTGCATTTGTAATGGACGCTGAATTAGTAAATGCCAGTAAGTGCAGAGTGAGTCATTTGGAACATAAAGGCACGTTTACAGGAACAAAATGGAAGGAATTTCATATTTAAATATAAATTTATGTGTTGAAAAACAAGATTTTTTGACCATTGTTTCACACAGATCAAAAGATAGAATAACAAGACTATAGACATTTGTGTAAAGAAGGAAAGAAAAAGCAGTTATATTGTTCCCTTCATGGGGCTTCAAATTTTCCCATGAGAGAAAAAATAGCGATATAAATCAGAATGTCATTATTTAATCGTCAGCAAAAGTTCGCCGTGATACGACAGATTAACTGACAGTCAGCTGCAGCGACGCTGCAGGGACCAGTGGCAGCCTGCGACTTTTGGAGGAGGGGAGATAAAACTTTTTTCAAATGCCAGCTAGTCTGTGGCATTTAAGACCGCGCGATCCTTTTCATACAATCTGCCTGAATGGTCACAAACACCCCGGCCCCAGAATGGTAATTGAGGTCAGTCAGACACAACAGTGCGAGGTCTGAATCACTGTCAGCCCGGTGTAAAAGTGGTCCTTCGAGACCCCGCCTTCCCGTCTCTGGTGTGGTTTCCCTTCTTTTCTGATTGATGTAATCAGATCGGGCCTCACCATCGGTGAGCGTGAACGCAGCACGTTGCCTCCTCACCCAACTGCAGCTTTTGTGAACCAATTTTCTCCCTTCGTTCGCTTTTGCCCGTGTTATCTGACAAAACTGTCAAAATGAGATGCAAATAAGATCTTTTGTGTTGAGCATATTTTTACATGTTGCCATATAATGAGGCAGAATGTGCGACTGAATGCTGCAAATGTGTTTAATGTGCTAAAGACCTGGCAGCTGAGTGCGAGGTCTTCACATTAACTCAGCGTTATGTCCGATTAAACGAAACAGGAATTACTTTGCCTCAAATGTACACGCAAAATTTCTACAGTTGGGGACTAACAATTCCCTCATTTGCTGCGTCTTATCATGGGTATTAATGCTGAGATCACTCCAAGTGATCCAATTCTTCTCATTGAATTTCGTCAGGGCTGATCAGTGCAGCATGAGGAGCTGTGCCAATGCATCTTTCCTCTGTAATTTCCCCACTTCACCCGTAATTCTTTCTCTGATGTCTTGTGGGAAACAGCTGGATTAAGAGCTGTCTCATTCTTTTTTTCTTTTTTTTGGACGTTGGTCCATCACGACAAGTTTGATTTCACCGATGAAAAAAAACACTCCCACAGTTGGACAAGACAGGAGAGTCTTTAAGCTGGTTTGCACTCAGAGGTTTGTGACTGTCTGGTAAACGACAAGGATCAGTTGTCGTCACTGCTTAAAGGAATAAAAATAGCTGCAACAGCTGTAAATTAAACCTTACAGGAAACACTCTTTTGGATTCATCTTCGTCAGACAAACACACTTGAACGAAACACTTAATCAAGTCCAAATTGGCAGGCTCATCAACTGAATGTTTTTGGACAAACAGCAGTTGGCAGACACATTGGTTTTTATATGATAAGTTCAATCATTTCTGATGTGGAAGTTCAGTTCAGCCTCATTTTATCCCTAAAAAATGACATAAGCAGTGAATGAAGTGGACAGAGATCAGTGGAATCCAGATTAAACAATCTATCAGCATCACACCTGCTGTGAACATGCAAACTCTGCACAGGAATGTCCCACCTGGATGTGAACCGTGGACCTTCTTGCTATGAGGAGAATGTGTGAATCACGACACCACCATGAACAATGAGACAGTTTTCGCAGCACATCAGTCAGTTTTGTTCTTTCAAGATGAGACTTTACTCCTGAGAACGGCTGCCTGAACACAGCTTGTTGTGGCGTGCGAGCGGCTGACCTGTATGAGGAGATTGTTAGTGAGTTCGCACCACAGTCCGTTATCTCCCTCTCTGCTGCTGACAGGCCTCTCACCCTTCACCCTCTCATGCGACTGGACAACATCACAAGTGAAAGGAACTTTTTTTTGTGTGCAGATCGAGCTTTTTCTCCCCCCCTGCACTGTTTGCACTCGTGTGCGTGGCCATCGCTTACATAAGAGATGAGTCACTAATGACTGGGAATCACATATGATTATCATGATGAAGTTAGCCTTTCATCGTGTAAGCACACATTCTCTAATATCTGTGAAGAAACCACGTTTGCCTCTCAGTGAGAGCATTGTTTGGCATGTGATGGCACATCGGCTCAATTATACAGATCTGAATGCTTTAAATATTACATTGTTTTTCTAACGCACAGATTGAAGTTCTCTCATCTTGCCAAAGCAGCTTTAGGTGACCTTAATCCACTGTGTTGTACTTTTGTATACCACTCAAATGTGACAATTAATTTTTTAAAAATTCTAGTAACAAAGTCAGTTTTCCCTCAAATTTACATCTTTAAAAAATCAATCATGTCAGTAATCTCATTACAGCAATATGTAGAAGAAAAATAAAATATGTCAAGAAATGAAAACAGCTAAAAATATTTCATTAAATCATTTTTTTCTCGGAAAAAGCCCAAAAGCTGCTTGTCATGAGGATGGAAATGTGCGTAAAATGTGACAAATGTCCTTTCAGATAAGAGGCGTCACTGAGACATAAGTGAAAGCTGATATCAGATAGACTGAGTGGGGTGGCTTTTATTACTCAGCCCTCTCCGCAATATGCAAATCTCTATTAGGAGTGACATTCAGAATTCAAACAGCACATGTCGTGCACTCTGACAACGTCTCCAAACAGCCAAGATGCGATCACATCTTTTATTGTACAGCCAGTTGCGTTCAAATGTGCAGTTTTCAACAACACAGTGCAAAGGAGGACAGCAGTAAACATGTCAGGGGACGATATAAAAGCACAGCACCGATAGCCACTGTATAACAGTGTCCTGTGACGCTACATTGGGCTTGGTTCAGTCTTTGAAGGAGAAAAACAAGAAAAACAGTCAGAAAACTCAAAGGTGCCGCACGAGCCACTGAGCTAACTGCACGTCCAGGTTGGTTTTGCTCAACTAGAATCGACAAAAGTCACAACAACAAGATAAACAACAGTTGTGCATACATGAGACCACTTATAATGCCACTTCAGTCCACATTGCCCTTCATTACTGCAGTGTAGAAATACTGACCTGAGATAGGCATCCACATCTTGTGAACCACTGTTTGAATACAGATCCAGAAAAGACCCCGTTTCTGACCACTTAACAGCTTCAGACTGAGAAATTCAACATACATGGAGGCAAGAACAGAGGAATACCACACCCTGAAGGGACATCAGCCCACACTGAGGCCTCAACCGACCAAAGCTCTGCACATGTAACAACATATGCAACCTTTATACAAATCGCAGACGTCAGTGATCCAACAACAAGGTGCACTGAGGACTACTTCTGATGCACAACACACTGGTGTGTTTGCCTTGATGGATCTAAAACATTGGACTAATATTTCATCTTGTGCTGTGTTTGATTTGTGTTTAGCTTGTTCAAAATTGCTCCCTCGAACTGTCTCAACCTTCACCGGAGATGTTGCCAAGAGGCATTAAATCAACTGGACCCCCAAAAGTTTGGCTTCATCTCACCAACTTTTTCAACCTACATCTGCTGCGGCATCAGTATCTGGTTTCTATTTATTCCTCACTACATTATCAGACGAGCTCTCATTTCATCGTTTCTCTGCGTGATGCGTTTGAGCACTTCCTTCACCAACTCTGTTTTTTGACATTTCGGTGTGCGCTGCAGCCTTCAGCGCTCCTTCCAGGCTTTCCATTGCAGTGAGATGCCGTAGCTCCTGCAAAACCCTCATTTAAAAACTCCCTCCTATAGTTGTTGCCTCTCACACGATTATTCTTATTTTATCACCAGCAAAACGAGAGCTCAGTCTGTTTGTTTGCACGCGCACTGTGAGGGATCTTGGTCGATCAGGCCCTTCGTGGCATCATGGCGAGGAATGGTGGCTGCTGCTGTTACAGCTGAACAGTTCAGAATCGTTCATTTTGCACGTCTCTGTGGGACTCTTCACTTTGGATGTTTGAAGCTGTTTAGTGTGTGCTCTTTATCCTCCTTCAGAGGTCTTCTTTCTACAAAGCTTGAACCTCCTTGGGAGCATCGGCAGCTTTTTGCTTGGCGACCGCCTTGCTGCCATCTTGTTCAGCCTTCCTCGGCACTCGGGGGCTCCCTGCAGCCTTCCTGCCCGTCTGAGGGCTGGAGGAGCCCCCCGCCATCTTGCGTTGGAGTAAGGGGCTCCTGGAGCCCTTTGGCTTGGAGGGGGTCATGAGAGAGTCCATGACCTTCAGTGACCTCAAGCTGAGCAGGCCACAGAAGTAGTTGCATTTGTGTTGCAGGATGAACTGCTCAAACACCTTTGGATTTCCTTCAACCGGTAGACCTTGATGCCTGCAGCGAGAAACACAACAGAATTGAAAGTGTTAGAAGTAAATTATCTGCAAAATGAGTTTTTCACTTTGTAATTTACAGTAAACGGCAACATTGAAACACACTAACCCTGATGATTTGACTGAAATCCCAACATTTGTGATCTTTGTGTCCACACCTGCAAAACAACACAGAGCACGAATCAGGTCATGTGATCAAATGGAACAAATGTGCAGTGAATTACCAGATAAACTCTGAAAACTGAATTAAAAACAAAATAGGCAACTTTTGAATACAAAAACATTCCTGTTACGAATTAAATTAGCACAGCAAACATTGGCAGGATCAACAGATAGTGATGAATGGCCCCAAGAACACTTTCAAATAACACTCATTCTTTCTTTCCATCTCTCTGAGTCCCCTGTCAAAGGGGTCCAGGACCACCGGTCAAAGTTAAACTTGTTGTGTGTTTAGAATTTTTGTTGTTGGTGGTCCGGCCCACTTGAATCCAAGTGTGGCTGTTTGTGGTTGATTAAATCTGCAGCGATGCAGAAGAAAACTTCCAACTCTGATCTGCTGGATTCAAAACGTCCACTTGCCCTCCAGTCGAGTGAACAGCAGGTTTCCACTGGTCCACTGAAAGATCCAGTGCTGCAGGGTGCTGCACTTCTGCTCCACCTCAGAGCCGGTCCTTACGTCCATCCTGCTTGTGGCATCCAGGATGGAGTACTTCTGATACACTCCGGTCAGGTCGGTCTCCACTGTGCCATAGGGGACCGTGTTGGCCGGGCGGTACATCAGGTACACTGGAATCACCCTGTGTGACAGTGATCGCTGCCGTGTTATTGGCCTAAAGAGCCACCCTTTATTCTGAGGGAACACTGAGCTGATTGTACTCACTCCAGACAGGCTCCGAAGTTCTCCAAGGCTCTCGCCTCTGCTGAGAAGATTTTACAGTATTCTCGAGCCAAGTTCTGGATTTTACACGCCTGTGTATGAAACATTGGAGAATATCCAGTCAGGATCCATTCCTCCTACACACTTATCACAGTCTTAATCTGATTAGTGCCTCAGTAATCTGCAGGTGGCAGGAAAAGCATCTTGCTCACGTTAATGCTGCAACAGCTATGTTTCTGAGTGCCATATCTGGAAGTGAGAGTACATGAAGCATGTTATGAAATCAGGCGAATATTACGTACCAGCTTTACGTTCTCCAAGTTTTTTTCGAGGAGCGAGCTTTCCTCTTTGCCTCCGTAGGCGATGGGATTACGCACTTTGATGATACACGTGTTCCCGGACTCGAACACGGGCTCCAAGCCATAGATGACCTTTGCCCTCCAGACTTTATGAGAGCAGCCGTCTCCAATGTAGGATTCCTTCACCATTATACGGCCGAATAATTTGTTTCCCCAGACGCCAGAGTCTGCCACACCTTTGCTGAATATCAGCGGCGTCATCTCGATTTCCTCGCCAACTACAGACGAAAGAAAGCAATCAGAAAGCCTGTAAAATGAGCAAAGGGAGGAAGGCAATCAATGTTTGGAGCATCAACTCACCACCGAGGTCCTCATGTAAAGTCAATCCTGCCAAGACTGTAAAAACAGTGAAGGAGAAAAAAGTCAGAAAACATCCTGTTGTGGTCAGAAACCAAACACAACGATGCTCTCTACTTACTCTCTGCACTGAGGAGGATGTCTGTGGAGTCTGCCCCATATTCATTTTCAATGGAGCACCCATAAACACCCGAGTCTTTGCACGACGCCTGAACGATGGCGAGATTCACCTGAGTCTCATCACCTGCACTGAAACATACCAGAACAAAAACACATCCGTTATGATGTCTCAGAGTCACGTGCTTGTTGCTCCATCGTCCAGGGTTCCCCAGAGAATTTACCTTCTCTTAATCTGAGTGATCTCCTCCTCGTTTTTGTGCCACTTGACAGTGGAGTCGCTGAGCACGTTGAAGAATTGGCACCACAGCTTCAGATGGCCGGAGGCATCCGCAAAGTGCTCTGCTCGGATCTTACGGATAACCTGAGGAGCTGCAGGCACAGGAAGAGAGGCGACACAGTTAGCAGGATGAAATCCTGCCCAGGCTCCAGTCACATACCAGCATGGTACTCATAATTTTTACTCAAATCAAAGGAGTTTACTTCCTGTGAAAGTACAAACTACTTTGATTATTACACACTATTACACTTCACAACTGCTCCTGTTATTTGATTGTCAATAGTGGGCATTTGATTCCACTTTGCCTCCTTCCCCATAAGGCCCCTGAGACACAGTAATGTGAGAGTCTGGCGTTCGGTGCTCTTCTATGTGACAGTTATATTGTCTGAAAGTATCATATGATCACTTCAACTCGAAACCACATGTGACAGTCATGGTTATGAATTTCACTCTTACTCATTTTAAACACTTCTACAGTATCGTGACTCATTGACCATTAATCATTAGTTTGACTCACGTGTACTTTTATACAAAGAGAAAAAAGGTTGTCAGAGATTCGATGAAAAGCATTCAGGAGCTTTTGGAAAAAAAAATGTTTTTCATTATTTCCCTGAAACATAATTCAAATAAATTCACTGTCGCAACTCTCAAATGAGGAGAAAATTACAACTGTGAGCAAAAGTAGAGCTCAACAATCAGTTTGTTTACTTTGGCCAGAAATTCAATCTCATAAAACAGCAGCACACCTTCAATCTCACCATCAGGTGACACTGCAAACCTCATCAACACTGTCCAGCTGCAGTGTAACACTCTGGACAGTTGTTGAATGTTAATTATCTTCATGCAAAGACACAGTGGGGGGTGGGGGGGCAGGAAATAGCAAGTCTATTCTTGGGAAACGAGCACATTGCGTCCTGGGTTTGGTTGGACTCTCACATTTGAAGAAGCTGTCAGTCTTTATCCTCAAATCAGCTGCAGAATCTACCAGCAGAGGGTGTGCTTCAGTAGGAAAACTCCTGCTCTGCTTCTCCTTTGATTTACAGAGAGCTCCATAACACATTGTTCCACAGACTGTGATGCATGGGACTTTATATGA
>JAUESF010000001.1:8881346-8892327 GCA_032274765.1 Malacoctenus tetranemus | reverse complement strand
TTTGAACATGTAAAGCACTTAAAGTGGCAGGCCTCGCGGGACCAGTGAAATCGTGATTTTACTTCAGTTTCTGGGCTTTTTTTGTTTTGCTCGTCCTTAACCTGCCTGTTGAAAGATGTGGATTCCTAACAAGTGTGGAAAATAGCATGGTTGGTTTTTTTCCATTCACAAAATCACATTTGCTGTGTAACGTGTGGGTGTGCGCAGTCAGATGGTGGTGGCTCTCCGCCTATCTTCGCAGCTTCCAATCGTTTTTTTAATATCTTGAGAGGGGAAAAATAAGCGCTTCGTAGTATATCTGACTTTTGCCCATTGGAGTTGCTGAGACTGCAGCACCAGCAGGACACCGTGTTCAACGTTGCCTCCGGTCTGATCTTGGAAAGACACGGTAAGTCTTGTGTGTTTTTCCCGATGAGTTGTGTTTGCCAGAGCGCTGCCAGCACTCGCTCCCCCTCGCCTCGTAAGCGACTCCTTCACCCAAGCACAATTCACAGTGTTTGGCTGTCAAGATATGCTGAGCCAGTACTTTTGGAAACAGAGGGCGCACAGCAGGGACAAAGCGCTTAACTTCTTGCGGAGCTTCTGTTGAGAGCGATTAGCTCTCGTTTGGCGTCTTTCATCACCAGGAATAATGAAATATGCCATTCGTTCACACTTTAGGGCACTTGTTGAAGCACGGATCGTCCTAATGGAAACATAAATGAGATCACCGGCTTAATCAATCGCCTTTTGTTTACGACAGCAGCAGAGTCACTGTTTATTCGCTGGCATCAGAATGTGTTAACACGGCAGTCATGGAGCCTAATGAATTCAGTTTCACACAAAACATTAAATAAGCGTTGGCAATCTCAAGATATTTTCACCTGCAAGGAGGACATCGCTGTAACATTTGTGCGAGACGACTTCTCGGAGTGAAAAGAGACGGATGGCGGCCGTCCTCTCCTGCACACCTCCGAGAGGTGGCCCAGAACGAAGGGTCTCACGGGAGGCAAAAACGGTCACAATCTCCTTTTAACTCAATTAGCCTCCACCTTAAACTGCCGCTGATATACTGAAATAACGTCATTAGGGGATGACGGTAGATATGACCTTCAAAGAAGATTTGAATGTGACAGTAATGTGTAGGCAGCGAGGCAAAAGTGCAGTTCCTTGACGCACGCGCAGGACTGCAGATCGTCTCCTCACCGACCCTCCTGTTTCACAAGCAGCACACATGCCGGCTCCACTCGACGACTGATAATGCCGCGGCTGATTACATCGAACCCCTTGAAGCAGCAGGAGACTCGTGTTCATTGATCCCTTCAGCTCTCCTGACACGCCGCTGCCCTTCAGGACGTCCACGGGCTCCTCCACATCCACGGGTCGCTCGACCGACGCTCCCACCAGCAATCTACGAATGATGCACCGAGGGGGTTTAATGCAGGTGGACCAGCGGGCAGGGGGTTAATTGGTTTTTGAGGCAAGTGAAAGGCTAGCATGTGGCGGAGGGTGTAGCGATGATCAACTTACCTGCTGTGGTGAAATGACAGAAGGCGGACAGAGCTCAGAATAGTTCTCAGTGGCTGAATTAAAAGCTTTGGATGCTGGAACAAACCAGGAGGACATGAGACTAGGTCAGACGTATGGCTCTGTAAACACAAGATATTGGGATCAATGCAGTTTACTTCATGATGAACCAAGATTCCAACCTGTGTTGTGTTGGAGCTTCCAGCCTTTGTATGTCCAGTTCCTTAGTTTCAGCCATCTTCACACGCTGGAGGTGGTCTGCCATCAATGAGGCCATTGTTAGTCTGGCTAGAGAGAGTGGAAGTGTAAGATCAGCGTGCAGTTTCTGGACGTCCAGCCTCTTTCTACCTGCTGAGCTACAAGTTTCTCGTTCATAACGCAGTCTGAAGGTTTTTATATTCAGTGTTGCAACTTAGACTTAGACCGACCCCTCATGTCTGTGATTGTCCTGCTCAACACGAGAAAAAAACAAACACTTTGTTGTTTTTCTGATGGGAAAGATTTAGGACTTTTGTCTTGCTTCTATTCAGCCGTAACCAACCAAGCAAAATCATGCAATGCTACTCCACAAAGGACCTGTACACGCTCTTTGTTACTTTCACGTTAATCACTATAATTAAACAGACGCGCAAATGCAGAGATTATTTAAATCTACATTTTGTTTGGCAGCTGTACCCTGGGCACCTCTGAATAATGTAAGCAAACTGAGTGGGTGAACAGCCACGGTCTAACGCTGTTAGTCTGCTTTGTCTCCGCAAATTACGGAAAGAGCACAAACCTCCTCAGTCTCACGTGCCGGCGAGATGGTTTTTAAGAGGTCAATACAGCCTTGTTTGAGCAGATGAATGCAAACCAAATCAGTACGGGTCCACGTTTGAACGACATCGATCACGCCGCCCAAAGTTTCAGCTGATTGATTGTTCTCCAGCAGTCAGTCCGTCACCGGAGTTTCAGACGTAAACGTTGCGAGCCTTTTGCATTGGATTATAATTGCAACCGTAAACCTAAAAGATGTATTTCATAAAATTGGAGCCAGATGAATGATGGAAAAGCAGTGATGCAGAGAGACCAAGCTCATCTCTGTGAGTAAGTGGTTCAGTCACCTGGCACCGGCTGGGATCCTGTAGAGCTCACTAATCAAATTAGGACTGTTCTTTTGGAGCCAAATGCAGAACTTGGAAGGAGCTCATCTCGTTTGTGTTGTAGATGCATTATTGAAATAGGCTGCTCCTGTCTCCAAAGTGGTCTCCCTGCACTCGTATTGTTTGCCTCCTGGTATGCTTTGCTAAAATTGGAATTGAGCCTGCAACATATTTTTGTTTTGGTCTGTTTCCCCCCCCCTATTTTTGTCTTTAAAGCCTTCCCACTAAAACATTGTAGCTGGTTTGTTCTGACTGAACGCTTGAAGCTTACAGTTGGTGTTTTCCATTTGTGAAAACCAAACTGAAAGCAAAGAAAGGTTTGATGGTTTGTCTGGAATTCATCCCAAAAGACCAAAACCTCACAGTGACTTTGGATGAGGGCAACAGCAATGCATGTGGAAATGATCCAGTGTCACTTGAACTCAACGTGTGCTGGACTGCAGCATGTCTCCCTCCTTTGCACACCGCCTCCACCCTCCCTTCTGTGCAGTTATCAGGCCGGCTGATCTGTACCGTCACACACAGGTGAGCAGATCAGTGATCAGCGTTTGTTTCAGACCCACGTACAAACAAGACAGGGAGGCTCATGGGTAAAGTTAGCTTTTTCCACTCTCAACAGCGATGTAATGCACACGCCTGGAAGCTCGACGCCGCATCAACCTGAAGGCAGAAGTGTTGCCGAGCAGCAGTCCGTGCGTCAACCACACAAAGTTTGATGAGACCAAATCGCCTCAATATGTCAGGCAATTCTAAAGCCGGAGAGGCAGCGAGCCAAAGGAGGAGCAGACTGGAGAGAGAAACTGAAGTGAGAAACTGTACAAACTTTGGCTTGAGTTGTCAGTACACCTCCTCACACGTGTATTTGGAGTGTAATGATTCTGCCAAAGGGACACAGTGTAAATAAATGTTCAAATGAGTTTGATTGTTGTTTAGGTTTTGCTGTCCTCGATTTAAAAAAGATACTGTAGCTTTACTTGTTAAAAACACTGAAGTATTTTGGTATTTTTCTTAAACCATTCCAAAAATCCTCAATTTTGCAACTCTGCACGACTCTACTTTAAAAGTAGTCCCTCTGAACAAATTATTTTCATCATTTGCATGATTAAATCCTCACAATTTAACTTTGAAAAGCAGGCACAGAAATAATGAATCCCGAATGAGGCTGATGTGGGGGACAACGCTGAGCATTCGCTTCTGTTCCCAGAAGGACCCGCAGAGTTTTTGTGGCAGTCCGGTCAATAGTTTGGATATTTCACTCAGAAACACAGATATCGACCTCCTGTTTAAAAGGTGAGGCCGTCACAGGGAAGATTTATTACCTGGAAACAGTGCACGTCTTCAAAAATGGTCGTCGTAATCCATCCAACGCAGCCGCTCATTCACACAATAAAACACTGGAAGCCAGAGTGAAATATGATTCATGGCACTTTACTGAAAAAAAAAACTGACCCCACATAGATGATGTGTTGTGATTGTCTTCCTCAGTAATAAATCAAGTGAGCTGCTTGTATTAGAGAGATCCTTTATTCCAGAAAGATAGTGCTGAACGAGCGATGTTCACTTTGCTTTCACCTCACTGTTCATGGTGCTACATGTAACACTTTGATGGGTGTTAACACGAGTAAAGAGCGTGTGTGCTCAGGTCACTCCTCCACCTTTACTGGACAGAGGTTGAACATGCAGTATTCTGCCTTATAGCCACTGAAGAGACACATTTGGATTCCTCCCGATGTCCGTGCGGCGAGCCTGCAGCGTGTGTGCACATCGTTCAGCCTCGGCTGCTAATAGCCCACAAACTGGGAATCCTGGTCCCCTAAGTAGATTTATTCCAAACCGGTAAAAGCTTAATATAGAATAAAAAGTAGGATGTGCTTCAGACGGAGCGTTTGCTTATCTGCCGCTGTGCTCAGCGACGCGCCGCCCTGCCGAAATCAGCGAGCGCCGCGTCTTTCTGATGTGAAAGTGGCCCTGCTAAATGGCATGTAAATCCATAACGTGGAGAAGGGGGAGAAATAAGCCCGCAGGGCTTCACTGTGCTCTCAGACTGAGCCGCGTGGCCGTGGGCTACGACAGTGATTTGCATGACTCCTGCAAAGTCGGGGCAACTCCCCCTGACTTTGCTCATGACCACGTGTTACTACCCTTCTGCTCTACAGATAGACTATTAGACCCTAATACTGCCACTCTGTAACAGGGTCACTTAATGATGACACACGTCAAGGCAACTACAAAGGAATAAGTCCTGTTGACGTCAACTGCAGGTGGAGCTGAATTATCACAATTCAAATGTTGCGGCTCGTTCAGTCGGAGGCCATTTTTCTACGGCCTCCTGATGATGAACAGGCAAATCAAATGTACAGAGGATCTTTACTTTGGACTGCGTGACATCTTCTCTGGGCCTCTCCTGTTCCCAGCTCCTGGGTTTGATGGCGTTTGGGCCTCACTGGAGGTGACTCAGCCCCCCCATTGTCCCGGTCTCACAGTTGATGCCTTGACGGCTGTATTAACGGTGGATGCTGGAGCCTTTTTGGCTTTCAGAAAGTGTGACAAGAGCAACTTAATGACTTTTACCAGCTGCACATGCTTCTGTCGGCGTCTAACAAGGTCAGCGCGCAGTCTATGAGGCCCAACCAGCAAGTGGAGGACAAATTGCCTAAATGCTCAAAGTGTTTGCGTTTCAGTGATGTATTTGAATTGGCTGTACGGCAGGCGCCTCTGTAAAACAAATCTTGCTGTAAAGGATCTCGCTCTCTCTTACTTTGTTGTCCACCTTTTTTTTTTTATCTGCCTCCTTTTTTTCCTCCTCTTCTGTTTGACGCCTCTTTCATCCTTCCTCGCTGTTTGCCGCCTCGTCTCCCGGCTTGCCCCGAAATTCAGGCGAAATCCCCTCTTTGTTCCGTGTTCACTTTCATTCCTCCCCCTCTCGCCGTCTCCGCCTGTCCTCGCTCAGCCGGCCGCGCTGCAGCTGAGCAGATTAATGAGCTCGCCCTTAGTGAACCTGACACCAGCAGACAACACAGCAAAGACATACTATACGTGACACAGCAGTAAGGATGCTGGAGGCATTTCACTGAGGGGCCAGACGCTACAACAATCGCCGTGCGTTTAAAAAGGCACTAAACACGCCGCTGAGTCAATGTGTTGTTGTTGCATAATGCAGCACGCCTCTCAGGATGGTGGTGTTGGTGCCTTCTCGTCCGTCACTCAGGCCTCCACTGAAAGAACCCAGCAGATATCTGAGTGTATGACATGAATGTCGGCGTCGTTATTCATCTTTCGAAGTGCATTAATCATAAAGACTTTGGTTGGATTTTTACTTGTGTACGTCATCTCGCTGCTCCATCAGTCACATTCACCCTTTGGCTCACAGCACAGCTGCTGAAGGCTGTCGTGCACGGTGCATCGGAGGCGGCGCTCACTTCAGGGTCTCCCCCGGAAAGACAAGACGGCGCCGTGGATAGAAGGGGCCGAAGCTCTCCCGTTTAAGGACGAGCTGCTCCACCGACTGAGTCACAGCTGCCTGTGTGTTCTCAGACTCCGCCATGGGGTCCATATTCAGCGGACCCCCCCCTCAAAGAGCCGATCACACAGGCTGCAGACTCTTGTTTTTTATGTGCCTTATATGTTCTAATAAATACAAACAGTTGTTACTTTTGTACGTAGATATATTTCAGTCTATGTTGCCCAGGTTGCCGATCTCTCACTTGTGTTTACTGCTCCCCTGCGAAAAGCCGACTTTATTTTCCTGCCATACAAAATCCGAGGAAATAAATGTACGCCGGCGTGCACTATATTCATGCTCTCCTTCTCTCTTACAGTGGCGAATTACGTCTCGCAGGGAGTCGGAGTGATTTAACGAAGCCTCTGAATCAAAACATGAGGAAAAAAAAAAAGCGAGGATCACAGTGGTGGGAGTCAGGCTGCAGCCCGCTGACTCACTGGGGTGCTCGAGTCCAAACACGCTCGTCAGGAAATGAAGACGCGGCTGCAGAAGAGTAGGTCAAGAGCGAACCGAGTCGCAATGAGCCTCATCAGTGCAATTAGGTTCGGGATCATCGTTGCACATTTTTCTGCCCCACAGAGTGTGAATGTATAAAGTGTTCCTTCTCATTACTGCTGTGCATATTTTATCCAATCGGATTTTTATCTGCAGAAATACATGCAAATGAATCAACTCTGAAATCTGAATATAAAATGAAGTGTCTCAAAGTATCGAACAGTTAATAAGAAAAGTATAGGCTGCACTATTTCCATAGTTTTAGGCGCCATTGTGATAAAGACCAAAGTCTCAGAGTATTAACTGCAATCGTGGCTATGCACATTCATTAAAATTGACTTTGCAAGTTTGTTTAAATGCTTCAGAATGTGTTTGATATCAGCAGTTGGATTCTTACAATGGTGAAGAAAACATGACTTTTTAAGAGCCTAAAAAACACAGTTGGAAAATGACAATTTCAAACTCACTGATGTTTGACAATCTTGACTTTTTCATTTTGAGTTTGAGAGTTTTTCCACACTCATCACACAGCTAAGATGCTTTTTTCAATTTGGAACCGCAAAGGAACAATGAGGACCGTCTGTGACGGCTGGTGCATATTGGAGATAAACAAAACAGCTCTCATGACAAGGAGAGAAGTTTAGCCGAGCAAAAACACTCTGCTGCAGTGGTTTCTGTCATCGCCATGGGTTGGATTTAACAGGCTCGGACTCAACCAGTGATCGTTGCTGAGGATAAGGTGGATAAAGGCAAAACAAATGTTTGCAGTGTCAAATGAACAAAGTTTCATTGAAAAGTGAAGCTCTCACCTCCTGCAAAACCTGTAAATTAAAATGATCCAGATAAACAAGTCTGAGTAAGTCCCAGTTGGCTAATTTTGGAAGATAAACCGTAATTAAGTCGTCTTTTGGAGGCATCGGGAAGATTATGGCTTTAATGTGTGAAACTGAGCAGCAGCCAGATTGTAAACATCCAAACTAAGTCGCCCCACAGCGCGAACGGGAGCCGTTTCAGCTGCAGGATTTTGGTGCTCGACTCTCACAGGACCAGGAAAAAAAATTCAAGAGGACAAAGTCTGGAAATGAATGTTCCTCAGTTCTGTAATTCCCAGTCTCTGTGTCGGTCTTTGTCACGCCATTTTGCACATCGTCCAATTAGTGCAGCACTCGGCCCGACTGCGGGAGAGTGCAGAGGTACTGTATGCTGCGTCTTCATCGAACTGTGGCAGCGAGGCTCTGAAGATTAGCAGAATGGACGCGCATTAGCCTCTCAACGCAGGCCGACATCAGACAGGCAGAGAAATCCTCCTCGGAGCAGCGCGGGCTTTCCAGCAGGGAACTCGTTTGAGGCTTTAAAGAAATAAGAGAGAAATCTCTTGTTCTCGCTGGAGTCTTCTCGGGCGCTTCACTTCCTCTTTTTCTCTTTTCTTTCATGTCAGACTTGAAAGGGGGCGATGAGGCTTGTTCCGAATCGGCGGCGGCTCGCTGCGGAGCCGGGGATGACACTGGGAAAGGACGAGTTGAGACACGAGGGTGATTCTGTGGAGACCGGAGTCAGCGTGGAAATCTTTCTGTCGAGAGTCCTGCTCAGACATAGGTCACATGTTTTATTCATGATCCAACAACTGATCTTTAATCACCATGCTAATGATGCTCTCATCGAGGTGCTTTTAATTATCAACGTGTGAGTGTGTAGGAACGGTCTTCGCTGGTGTGTTTGCTGTGCTGTTTGTGTGTAACAGAGCTAAAGATAGAGTCCAAGTCTATTTCTGTTTTTTTTTGTCTGAATTCCCAGATTCATGGAGGATGGCCCCCAAAAAAACATGGTGCAGGTGTCCCGTGTCCACTGGGCTTTGAGTTAGGTGCTTTGTAACGAATCAGAAAAGCTTTGATTACACATGGATGCTGACGTCCTGTTGGGCTGCCTCCTGGCTCTGCATAGTGCAGACAACAGCATCCTCCGTTTGTGTGTGTGTGTGTGTGTGTGTGTGTGTGTGTGTGTGTGTGTGTGTGTGTGCGTGTGTGCGTGTGTGCGTGCGCAAGTGCGAGTGCTGTAGGGTGAGGATTTGCATCGGACAAAGGAAAAATGGAGACTTGACGCCATTAAAATGACTGTAATGACTCCAGGCCTGTGACGAGGGGGAACATACTGTGTCTGCTAATTAGTCTGCGGCAGAGAGACTGAATGCAAACGCTGAATGTTTTAGGATAAGACACAGCAGAGAGCCCTCACGGAGGCACAGCCCAGCGCTCAATCAATCGGTCGTACATTGCGCTTATTCTCCCGCATGCCGCCTTTTAGGATGACTCTGACTCTGCCGGAGCAGAATTAAACCACTTACACTGAGGTCCAGCAAAGCTTCACCAGTGGGTTTGAGGGGCTTGTTAAGATTGCCCCTTTTTTCCCCCTCTGTATATGTAGTTTATAAGCAGCTCGTACAGAAACACTAATGTGGAGTAACTCCATCTGTGTGCCGGCCTGCTGCTGCGGTTTTGTGGTGTGTTGTTGTTGTCATGTCTGCGGTCTCTCGGGAATGTGCGGCTTTCTGATGAAGGTGTGCAAGTCTTGCTGGAGCCGGGGGGCAGAGGGGGAGGGGAGCGGGGGGTGATGCAGGGCTGGAGGTCACAGAGCTTCCACTGGTCATGTTGACAATATAGCATAGCATTGGAAATACCTGCATTCAGTCAGTTATTGTTCATCACACACAGACACAGGACACGTGTAGTATTGTCAGGCCGCTCAAAAAGTGTCAGTTTGAGAAGGTTGCTCATTTCTTGACGGCTGACAGCTTTAATTGGCATCCGATTCATACTTCTCACTATTTTGATGTATTTTTTTTTGTTGTTTTGAAGGCTGCATTTTTTTAATGCCATCATTCTCCGGTTAGAAATTAAACATGGCAGAGATAAAACAGCAGATATGAGATATTTAAGGTGAGAAATAAACAAAGGTTCTGATTCAGCATGTTGGAGTCCTTGCTCACTTTGCAAAGTCCCATTTGGTGGAGGGTTTTTTTTCTGTTTGTTTTGTGTTTCTTTCACTTCAGCAAGAGTCCCCATTAGTTAATGCTACTGTGATAGTTTTCCCTGTGCCTGACGTATCACTGCTTCAGCGATTCACTGCGAGCAAAAGAAAGAAACACAAACACAATCAAAGTGTTAGCGTAAGCTAAACAATAGGAACTGGCGACGCCTTGTTTTTTAACACTCACTGTCACTGAGTTGTGTAGTCAGCAGCTCTTTGTTCTGTACACATCCTTGTGTTTCTTCAGAGGATGTTACATTAACCCGCGTGCATTCCATGTTAAAAATAGATTCTTAAAGTGCATAAACACATTTAAGTTGTGTTAAGTTTTTACCGTGAGCAGTGTGGCAGTGGAGCTGGTAACGCGTGTGCCCCACATCGAGGTTCAGTTTGATAAATGTTTGGAGTGTTTCTGTGAGCAGTTTTTGTGTTACTGTTACTGCAGAGTCCAACATGTAGAAAAATGTGCTCAGCCTCAATATGTCTGTGTGTGTTTGTGATCGTCTGTCTCAGTCTGTGAAGGACTGATGACCTGCTGAAAAGGCTCAGATATCACCGACCATCAGGGAATCCCACCTCCATATCCGCTGTGATATCTTTGTGACAAAACGTTTTCCATTTCATCTTTTTCTTTCATCTAATTTCCAGCCAAAAGCAGCAAATGTAGATGTGGCAAAAACAAAGCAGAGACACTAAAATTCATTCTGAACTGAAACACTGGATTTTGTTCAATAAAAACAGCCATTTGTCAAATTCCTGTAGGTTATTGTTCAAAATCGTGTCGACTGGTTTGTCTTTTTCCTTTCTATTTACATTCACTTAGAACAATGTGTCTTTTTCCGTCTGACTCTCGAAATGTCATGCGAGCCTCATTTCTAGTTTTCCCCTGTGTGCTGAAAATCTCTTTTCATCGGCGGGTTTCACTTCATTTGCCTGCAACATTTCGACGCAGCCAAACTTTGGGTTAAGCACCGTGAATGTCAGTGCTCGTGTCTCCTCCTGAGAAAAACACAGGAGAGATGAAACCGAGTCTTCTGCCTTTCAGGTGGACGCTTTGAGTTTTTCACTCCGAGAGGTCAGCCGGGAAAAGAGCAAAGCTGTGTTGGTCGTGTGCACGGATACAAGCTTTACCTCCGCCTCCGATTTTTTCTTCGGGCTTTGTTAAGGGACAGAGCTGATGTGCAACACCGGCTGGTGGCATTTTAGGAGGAACACGTCTCTATGTCAACGTGAGGAAACACTTTACAAGATGTCTCTTTTCAATATGGAGCTCCGACAGTCTGCTGATACTCGTCGCGCAGCAATTCAATTT